>JAATLQ010027665.1:29913-72935 GCA_013421005.1 Heliconius erato x Heliconius himera | reverse complement strand
TCGGGAGCGGCGGCGTCGCGCGCTACTCCGGCGCCGGGGCTGTTCAGCGAGTCAGGTACCTGAAGTAGCGCGCGGGGCCTCCGCTCGGGTCACCGCCGGAGCCACGTGGGGGAGCACGGTGCCGCCGCACGCCCATTGTACTTCATCAGGTGCTCTGGTGATAATGGTTCCAGGCGCTTGTTGGAGTACACTTACCGTGTCGGCGGTTTTCGTCGGAAGGCACTCGGTGAACATGGAATTGAGACGCACAGTCCACGCGGCGCGGCGGAAGGAGAGAAGAGTGGGAGCTGCGCCAGCACGTGGCGACGAGGTTGGGGTGTCGAAGGTAAGCCGTGGGCGAGACAAAGACTGCGATGCGGTGAGTCATGCGCTGATCGTGCCGGTTGATGACCTGCGAGACCCCTCCTTGCTGCACCCTGACGCCTCCGACCGCACTCGCCACCACGTTGTCGAGCTCCTGCCAAAACACTGAACAAAGCCGGCTTAAACTGGTTTCGTATTTTTCGCCGGCTCCGGCCTCCGGCGCCGTTTTCCTGTCCGCTCTCGCGGTCTGTCCTCTGTTCTGCACTTGTGCGCTATAATTGCAATTTTCGGCGGCCTGAAGGCCCTTTAAAAGTGAAATCCGAGGTGTTCGAGGTATTCAGCGCGCCTAGACGTCGCCTCTCGGCCGCATCGAGATTTCAAGGGAAGGTTCAAGAACAATGCTATTAATAAAAACTAGTGTAAACCGATTAGTATGATAGTAGTAGTTTTTGTATGCTCAGCGAGTCTCGCACGCGCCACCTTAGTGTTGATGTTATTTAATTAACGCTAACGACCTGATACTTTTTAATAATATAATATAACTTTCCTCGCGTGTGGCGTCGTTTTGCACCGATAACTTGAGTGCGAACTCCGATGAATCGAAACCTTATGCCCTGTAGGTAAAGTAAAGATTGCCCCGAGAAGCAAGAACATATTGTTGATACGCTCGTTGCGAACAGCTAATAAAAGTCCAAGACGTGTCTCGTCTGGATGAGTCACAGGAATGCGTCTAATTGTTCAAGAATTCCTCACGTTAGATTTCAAATCAGAGAAATTGTGGCGGAAACAAATAGCTATTGATTCAATTATTTATGTACGTTTCCTTTCGAATGATTGAACACAATGGTCTTCGGGAGTCTTCTCATATAAGCGATGGACCATCCTAAGTTATAGACCTGAAGAGACCATATCTTTTAGGTGACATTTTTATACTTATTTATTGCATTTTTTTTTATTAAAGCGTAAAGTTATATCACAAGAAACGTCCACATCTCTTTAAGTTACAGACAGATATAAAAATTTCATACAACAAGTCCGTCCCAGGCACTTATCTTTGTTATTGGATGCCTTCGGCGTGACTTCACGTTATTTTTGTTATTTAGGCGAGCTTAAGCAATGAAATCACTTAAAATGTCTGTCTTATTTTCACTCGTAGGTTCCAGTGTCAATGTATTAGCAATACCACGTTGAGTCACTCAGTGAACGGCTATTTGCATTTAGATTTCTAATATCGGCCTTAGATATCGACCTTGCGATACCACCGACGGAATACCAAGAATCAGTCTTTAAAATGCTTCGAAGAATTCGCGATGTTGGATTAGCATTTAGTACGATGTTCAAAGGAAATTCCGGTTTCAGGCTACTTTGGACTTTTTGTGCCTATGCCAAAATTAAATATTTTCTAACTTTTTAAACTAATTCAGATGAAAAGACTTGGACTAATTTAGATATTTCTGAAGCATTATAAATATTATTGAGTTCTGACTCATTATTTTTTTTATTAACTTTTAATAATTCAAATATTGTATCTCAAAAATTATATTACCAATATTATAATTTACACATTTTATAACTCAACTTAAATTGCTTTTAGATGAATCGATATTTTTTTTGACAGTTCTTCCATGTTTTTCTTGCACACTTCTTAGTGGCATTTTTAAATTGGACATTATTGTATGCTTAAAAAAACACCGTCCAATGTAACTTATTAAATCACCGAAAAGATATGTTTTTTAAATGTTGACAACGATAATGGGATTGCCAATTATTTTGAATTAACTTTTTAGACTTATAGCGGTATGCCTGTCAAAGTAAAAAAGTATTTAAAAAGTTTAAGTTTATTTTCTTTTATTATACAATATTTAATTATTAAATTACAGAAATGGTAACATTGTTCATTTACCTACTATAAGTAACTGAATAACTTTTTAAAGATTATTCGCGGCAAAGCTTCCAGTCATAATATATATTAAAACTTTATAAAAATACTAAAACTAGTATAAAGCTTAAAAAAGAGCATATTTTTTTATATATTTGTTTATTTAATTATCACATTTCATATGTTTAGGGGCAAGGGTCGCTGCCCATCGCCTCGTGATATTACAATCGTAATGGTTTGTACCAACACCATGTTTTTTGAGTTAAAATGAAATGAAATTTTACTTTTTTTTTAATATATTTTGATTGTTTTTCTCAGTGGTTTAAGAGGCTGACGCAAACTTGACACCTAATTGAATAATTGTAACTTATATTCATAATAATATAAATACTTAGGCTTCTTAAGTCTCAATTATCTCTTAATTTATTTATTATGTATATATACATATATATATATATGTTGTATCTATTATTTATAACAAACATCATCAAATTTCATATTTGTTGCATAAACCTATAATGCAATAAACCTATCAGCAATAATAAGCAATAAATTACGTTTCAAATGTTATGTGCTTAAAAGAAAAGCTTTTCTTTTAAGCACATAACATTATATATATTATAATATATTTTCTTTTAATACTCTTTTATAATTTGCAATGTTTATTTATATAAAACTCTTCTGTTACTGAGTGACTGACAGACAGGGCATAAGATAATAAAATAATACGAAATCACTGGACTTATACAGTAGAAATTTATGTAGGTTCCTTGGGGAGAGTAGGGGAGCACTGAGAGGGTAGAGGAGTTTTGTTAGCGCAACGCTATATTCCGCATATAGCAGCGTGGGCAGAAGGAATCTGGAAAACTGGAGTTAAGATTCTCCGTTCACAATAACAAATTTCCGTTCCCAATAAGAAACTTCCTTTCCCCGCTTACCGCCGATTTCTTGAGGCATTGGATTGATTGAGAGAACAAGAAAAAAAACAGCATTTTCTATTTTACGTCTTAAAGTCCACGTTAACAAAGCTGCGAGCCACGAAATGGATCAGTTTTCAATTAATTAGTATTAAATAATATGTTTTTTTTAGATATAGCTTATGAAAACAGAATCTTTTCTATCTATTCTTTTTGGAGTTCTGTACCTCAAAAGGTAGAAACGGAGCCCTTATAAGATCACTTTGTTGCCTCTCTGTTCGTCTGTCATCTTGGAAAGGCGTAGAGGATTCAAGCTGAATTAATATCAAACATTCAGCTCATGCCTCATTCTGAGGGACCGTCCCCTCAGAATATAGAAAAAAAATAATAATAAAATAATATGAAATTCACCGCGGAATCAAAATCAATAGGATGTTTTCCTTACATATACAATTGTGAAATTTGGCAAGAAGTGAGAATTCGCATTAAAAATAAAGGGGAAAAAACGAAATAATGGGAATTTCTATTTATATTACAAATAAAAACTATAACAAATTTATAATTGGAGTTCACTTCATACAAAATGAGTGCATACAAGCTTAAATTTGTCAACTTTTATAAGTTGTACTTTCGGTGGGCGGGTCCGAATCCAGTTTCACCGATTTTTTTTATTATTAATCTCTTATTGAAGATACATTCTTTTCCTGTTACATAAATATCGTATTATAATAAATCCAAACTTTCTTTTCTACCAAACCTAACATTATTTTCTTAGAACATTTTTCAAAGCAAATTAGTAACTAAAACGTGTAATATCTACTCATTTAATACAAATCATCATTTTTATAGCTAAAAACATATGTTTTCTTAGGTTAGGTTAGGTTCTTTAATTATGGCGTTTCGAGCGTGCCAGTTGAGCACATATCACTTCGCCAATGTCACGTTGTATGGAGAAGACACGTAGGAGGTTGTACGGTAAAAAAAAAGAGATAATCACACAATAGGAGAATGCAAGTAAAAAAAAAGAATCCTGTTAGATGTTTTCTTTCAGAGTGTTTACTCACTGTCTGTAGACAGTAATTTGTTATTTTATTCATATTTTTATATTAATTGACTATCGTCCCGCCCGCAGTTTCGCACGTCTGAAGAATAGAATAAATTTTTAATGATATTTTAGTGTATTAAAGTATATAGGAAAAATTGATTGGTTATTTTAAATATGATTATCTATACTATAAATAAATTGTAATTTAAACCTTTTGGGATATTGTTTTTGCTGTGGTCTATTATTTTTATAATTTTATTATATCATTTGGCGCCCTGAGCGGATGAGGTCATAAAGTATAAAGTTGATTTATTGTGCTCGAAACATGGGTTTTTATTTTCATTTACATGACTCCATTAAAATCTCATCAAATATATTAGTATGCTACATTAAAAAAAACAAGCACTATTCGGACAGAAGCTCTCAAAAGACAGAGAAGAGAAAGAGAATCTATAAAAAGTAGTATTCATTCAACTGTATGGTTTAATTGACGTAATTATTATTTTATTAATATATTGTTAAAATATTCACTAATTTTACAAAACAAATCCACAAATTCTTAAAAATGGTGTCTGTTCAGTAGCTTTAGTCATTCTGAGGACCTCATTATTTTGCCTGGCGCCCCTAGCGTCGTAGTGAATTCGACTAGACTATTTTATTTTATGTATATTTAACTTGTAATTATACATTTAATTTCTATTAGGGGGATACCTCGATTGACCTTCGAAAACACAGTATCAAAGATACTGGAGGAAGGTCACGTAAAAAGCACGAGGACCCTCGGACAACATATATGAAGAGGTTGATGACAGTGGACGAGGCGAAAGAGGTATGTAGAGACCGTAGCGTTTGGCGCTCCGTTCTCTCTGACTCCTCCGCTAGGGATACATCATGAAGCTGAGATTGTATTATGGATACCAGTTCTCTTACAATTTTAATAATGATCTTACAACGAAGTGGACTAGACCAAACACCTATGTGCCTGGTTGTTAAGTTATTATATGAATAAATGTATTTTAAATGTAATTTGTAAAAATAAATTAGAAAAAAGTACAATTGATAGCACCCATTAAATAATCTTCGGCGTTTGGTTCTATTGTACACCAAACAACTGGAAAAAAAACTGATGGCTGTCTCTACCTATACAGAAGATATATTAGAAAATTTATCTACTTTATCAATGTAATAGAACTCAATTTTATATTTTTTAAAATTAAAACTTTAGGTAAAACTGAGCTTTAGCTGAAATTTTAGTTTTCAATATCTTTAAAATGATAATGTCTTTGGAACACGAAAGTTATTCAAATCACTTAATAAATATTTGTCGCGCGGTCGATCAAACGGGCGAAGCCGCGAGCGGTTCGGTAGTAGTATATAAAATGGTGAAATACTTTAAATATAATTATGACCACAGGCGGCTATCTTTGTAGATTGATAAAAATATTATCAGAATGATAAATTTTGCATACAATATGTTCGTACTTGTATTGGACGAAAGCAACTGTCTTACTTAGGATAGTCTAAAATGATATTTAACTTTTTAATATGATGTAAATTATTTCATATTTTCAGCTCCAAAAATTGTAATTCAATGTAAAGTTGTAGTAGTCGACGTTGGAGGCCATCGTGGCGTAGTTTGTGTGTATGATCCGCACTAAGAGTAATAATTATATTAAATTAAAAAATACAGCTTCAAAAACATATTTTTCCATAATTATAAAGACAAAAGAAATACATTTTAAAAAATATTTTTCATTGAAACTTAATAATTTATACTTAAAATGAGTATAACATTTAAAACTTCGTCAGCTAAAATGCTGAGAGGCAATCGTGGCGCAGTTTGAACATAATATTATATCTTATTAGTCTTAAGTATCCATTTATATAATTATTTTTAATAATTTATTTCATATATATTGTCGCTAATTTTAATTTTAATTGTGTTGCATTTCCTGCGGGTCCTGTTTACCCAAAAACACGACGTTAATTTGTGCCAGTTACCACTTAATATTAAATATATTACATGGAGAGCGGAGAATTGCAACATATCACTAGATTCAAGAAAAAAATATAATTATTTCTTTTCAGTTTAGCAGCAGCAAACATATGAGATAAAATATTCAAAATATTTATAAAGCCAAATTTAGTGGATCATAATGTAATAACAGGAAACATTCATAACAATATATTGTAATGTTTACTTTATAGGAACTACGCGACTGTGACCTTACTTATTATATACTGTGTAATTATTATTTATATACATATCTATATATTGACATAAGTACACGAAATAAGTTTTTTTGTTCAAGACAATATATCCTCTATATAGAAAATTAAATCTATACTTTTTTCTCATATGAAAAAGGGCGCCAAAAGTAATGTTAAGATACATCATAGTCAATTTTTCGTCCAACATTTTGCACTAGTATTACTGTCCCTATTAAAAAATCTCAAGAGATTTATAAAAAAAAATACATATACAAATAATCATGTTAAAAGAAGCTTCACATTTTCCCCCCATATGAGCTTACAGTCCGACACTGCTCCGCTCCGCTACAACAGTTCTCAAATAACAATTATTCCTTATCAGAAAAATATTTACTACTGATAAAAGAGATATTTTTATAAAATCAACGATAAAAAAGTTGAAGAATTTAAATGTCATAAAATCTTAATTGCTCTAGCGCCTCGGTAGTCGGTAGCTACATTAATCAAAATCAGCTCAACCTATTTAATAGGTGATTTGATGGGCTCCTTCACGTAATTAATTATACATGTTATCATAATACACAAAAGATTTTTATTATAAAAATTTTATAAGTGACTAGTCGTAATAGTACTAGTGTTACTATTATATATATACAAAACACTACTACTATTTTATATGTTGTGTATAACATAGATAATTATTATCTTATTTTCGCTACACAAATGTTTTTTTTTATATAGGAATCGAACCCAGTACCATAATAACAGCAACGGCTGCGCCTTGTGTAAGATTGTCAGCTTATTTAATACAATATCAAAACTTTCAAATATTATAAATATATCTATATCTAAACACGTGAAGCGAAAACTTTGGACTCTTTATAACGAAAATTGCGCGGACGAAGAAAAAAAATGTATGAAAATAAAAGATAATATTTTTCATTAATAATGCATTTTATAAGCATTAAATCAATATATAAAACATCACACACACTATCATGCATTTAACAATATAAATATACACTATTGTTTTTATAAAGTGACATACGTTACTATGGCAACGCGTATTATTTACGCGTCAATATGTCCTCTAGTTTTAATAAATTAATTTTATAAATATATATTTACATTTATATTTTCATTTCTTCGCTCTGGTGTCGAGGGAAAAGCGCGGCGTTAAGTTCCGCCACTTAACACGCAAAACCTCCAGAAATTGGCGGAAAGTAGAGAACGGAGTATCTTAGCACTAGGTTCCCTCTGCCTACCCTGCTGTATGCGGGATACAGCGTGAAGCTGGAAAAAAAATGTATTAATTTAAATAAAACACGGCGTTACTCGTGTTGAAATAAATAAAAATGTTACAATCATACCAGAAAATAAAATATTAGAAACGTTCAAATGACACACAGACATAGCTGCCAATTTTTTTACAGATCAATAGTTTATAAGCAATAAAATGAGCATAAAATGTATATTAGTGTTGAAGTATGGAAAATTACTAGAAATATAGACTGAGGGGTGAAGCATTGATCTTTTGAAGAGGCGAAGTCTGAGACGAGGGGAGCTTAAAATATACTGGTTCTTCCTAAGTATATAATTAAAATCAAATAAGACTTTTGGGTGACTTTATGATACGTTTAATTTCGAATTTCTACGATGTACGATCTAAATTTTTTCCTTTTTTCCACATGTGTACATTACAAAGACAATTAAAATATATATAATAATACTAATTTACCGAAACTTAAAAACTACTTACTTATAAGATATTCGCTTCAAACAATATTCCTGCTTTTAAAGTCTTCACTAAACATTTTAAGTCTCATTTTAGTAGAAAATTCTAGAACTCTGTGGACATTTTAAGCCTTCCTACATAATATACGATTACAATAATTTCAACTACAAACAAATAAACTTAATATATAAAAAGTATAAATTAAAGTTAATAAAAAACATAAAGTAAAGGTAAATGAATAAACTAAATAACAACACGCGGAAAATCTTTAGCATTTAAGTAATAGTCAATTATATTTACTTCTTTTTATTTTAATTTGTTATTATTTACAAATTTTGTTAGCAAAGACTAAAGATAGTAAAACCAAAAAAATATACTATAATAAATCAAAAGTTAATTATGAAATTAAAAAATGGTTAAAAATATAATAAAAAAATCACAATTTTAAAAAATAAATACAAAATGCATGGTTTGCCAAAAAAACCACGATGTGAATTCGCAACGTATAATGACCTCTGTTTAAAAGTAGACACAAGATGGCGGGCGATACGTAAACTTGTTTTTAAGGGCGTTTCGAGGTTATAATATAAAATTCCCCTGTCGTCACCCCGAGAGGGACGCCGCCCTCCTCCGACCTTCCTCAAGTCCTTGCGTGAGTAAAGGTCAGGTCTCAGACAGGGGACATTAAAATTTATCCCGGGATTGAATTGGTCTAGCCGCGTTGCTAGGCGCGTAATTACGTATCAATTTACTGTCTACATTGCAAAACTTGTTTAACATAACATGGTAAAATTTTATATACTCCTTTTATTATTTGTCTCCCGCATTTTTAGGGGATGACTAGGAGTTTATTTACATATTAGGCATCGTTAACAATATGTATTATTTTAAGATTTTGAAATATATTGTAAATTTTACTTATCGAAATTTATTCTTGTCACGTTAACCACAGAGCAGTGTGATATCATTTAACACGTGTTTTCATCAGATTTTCATCTGTCTTAGAAGGGTGATTGAAACATTTCATACAATCTGAAAAAAACTCAATTTATCATGTGATACCATATTTTCCAGAACTGGATATTAAATTATTAACATAAGAATAAAAACAGAGGCCTCTGTGGCACAATGTAGCACAATGAGGTATTTGGATGTAAATGACAGTAGAAGGTTGTGTGTTCGATCACCACTCGAAGGAATTAATTATTTTTATTTCGCTGTTCTGTTAAGATAGTACGATGTTGAGTTCGTCAACACGTCTCTCTCACTCTCGTCTCTCATATCTCCAGTTCCGGTGGAAAGTAGAGACCGGAATATTTTTACACTATCTATTCTCTTTGCCTACACACTAAAAAAATATTTATGATACATTACATATTCACGTCCTTTGTCTTGTTGTATAAAGTGAGACATTTTGTTGCTATAAATATAACGTAATGTCTCAAATTAGAATATATAGAAAAAAGAATTATCGGTAACCCTAAATTTACATAGTTGGCCTTCTTTTGATTGCTATATAAATAATTTAACGAAAAAAAAAACAAAATAACACTAATCATAAAATAACAAATGTTTCATTTTTTGTTTGTTTAATGACGAAATTTATCACAACATAATTATAATTTATTGATAGATATCTGTAATCTATACAATAATGCATTTATTGGATTAAATTGTTTATCAATACTGATCGATTTGAGAGTTTAAAGGCCGAGTTAAAAACAATATTTCATGTCTTTTTAGCTCAGCTAAAAAAATCATATTCAGCTCATTCCTCTTGTACCGCCCAATTTTCGAGGCATTGCGTGATGAGTGGCGGAACTAGGGATCGCAAACCGGGATCCCGAGATTCAAAAATACCCGGATACCGGACCAAAAATTGGTCTCAAAAATATCGGTTTTAATTTTTATAATATCCGGGATTTCCGATACTTTTGGTTTTTACTATAATAATAGTTGAAACACTTAATAAAACATGTATGCAATTAAATTCAACCTCTTAAGAATATACAATAGTTGTATACATAGGCACAAGACCACGAGTAACGAGTTTAAAATAACTTCCAAGACTTTACATTGTTTATGTTCAAAAAAGTAGAGCGATATGCTATGCGACATGACACAATTGTTTGACACCTCTATGAAACTTTTTCTTCTCCCTCTTTTCCTTGTTTCTTTTCCGCATTAATCCCGCCGTATATTGCCAGGGTCTGCCTTCTTGCTAAACCTACTCTACTTTATACGGTCTTTTACATCCTCAGTAGTTAGTTCTTTGGCTCTATGTCCTGTGTCGCGTAATCCAACCAGCGCTTCTTTGGGTGTCCGAAAGATCTCACTGGATAGACATAACAAGGCACTTCCATTCGACGTAGTACCTACATGTCGAATGGAAGTGCCTTGCTTGCTATGCATGCGCGCAACGTGGGCATCTCAGGCTTGGAGTTTATCCGCTCTAAAATCTTCTTCTTTCTTTTCTAAAATCATTCCCACAAATGGGAATTGAACGAACAATGATTCGTATTCAGCCAGACGCGGTCTCACTGCGCCACGACGGCCTCATTTGTGCCAACAATATTTACTGAACCTGACTGGTAAATTAATTTAGCCTGATTGGTAAATACAAAAACGTAAGCTATAATAAAACATACATAACAATAAAATTAGCCATGACGATCCATGGTATTGAACTACTTCTATCACTTTATCAAAAAAAAAATATTAAAATTTTATATTTTTTTCCCCTCTGCCATTTTCTAGAGTTGGAATAGAGTTACCCATCTTTGTTCTGCTAGTCATACTGAATAACCACCATATAAATTACAAACATCAAGACTTAAAAAATAATCAGCTTCGCGCTGTATCCCGCACACAGGGTAGGCAGAGGGAACCTAGTGTTAAGACACTCCGTTCTCTACTGCCGCCGAGTTCTGGAGGTATTGCGTGTTGAGTGGCAACGAAAAAATGAAAATATAGATCACTTCCTCGAATGGAGATCGAATCCACAACCAGTCGATTTTACAGTCAAACTTTGTGCCCCTGCGCCACGACTGGCCACAAGATCAAGATTTTAAAGTTCACCTATAGACGCTATATAAAAATAAGAACATTAAAAGTTCTATGGTATTTCTGACCCAGCGAGTTAAGTACCCCAGTTGCTATCCAACACATAATGGGCAGACGTGACGTGCCACGTGCAAAAACTCCTTTAGAATTGATCATCGCTATATCAAATTAGTTGCTTTGATCTATTTCATGTTGTTTTGTTTCTTTAGATAGATCTTAAAATGCTTTTAAAGGTTTCTATTGTTTAGGGTACCATATGGCTTAGTAACGTTAGTAACTTTAGTAGTTAACATTCATAGTAATTCGTTAAGTAGTACATTGAAAAGAAATGTTTAAGAAAAGATCGTCCATCTGAAGGAGAGGTCGTAGTGATGCGGTGGGACAGCGTTTCAATGTAAGCTTGAAGGTTGTAGGTTCGATTGTGTCAGGAGAAAGATGATATTCTTATTATGTTGAAAGATTCAAGACACATTGTTTCTTAAATTGGGCGCAAACTGGGCAACAGGTTCCCTCTTCCTATGAGAAAGTAAGCGTGTAGCTATTGTTATTCAAGGTTATTTCATTCCGTATTACATCACAAATATTGTGTTAAAAAAGGTCAATAAAATAAAAATTCTGAAACTATAAAATATCTACTATATCTTCCGTATTCTTATTGTAAGATTCCCAAGAATATATAGTATTAATTAAGCATAAATATATTACAAGAACAAATCTATAAAATTTATTTCCGCTATTATGTGACGAGAAGAAACAAACTAAATGGGATGCAAAAAGTTTTAATAATATATTAAATTATTAGTACTCAATATTATAAAGCTGTACCATTTGTCTCAGAAATTACTCGTTCGTATTAAATAATTATTTTTGTGTTGGGTAGTCCACTTATGGGCGAAGGCTATAGGCTACATCTCATCACTGTAATCGCTTGGATCTGTCCCACTGTACCAGCGGTCAGAGTTACCTTACGCGCTGAGAATACGTCTTGTTTTATTATTTCGACCACGGGGGCGAGGTCCCAGATAAAAAATTATATGAGTTTAACTATCGATCAATGTAGAACATGTGACTAACCTTTCTGAATTAATACTTACATAGATGGATATGGATATTTGAAGTATATCATAATAATAATACCTTTTTTTAAATTCTTGGATAACGATTTGAATGTAGTTATATTATATATAATTATTATTTTAAATTAATTTTATTTTCTCTTTCCCCTTTACATTTCGCGTCGCACGTGTTCAAATATGCGACCCCTGCTTCGTAGAGAGGGCTAAGTGATAAAGAATTGTAGAATACCAAAGCAACTTATAAAAATATAGGAGTTTTCATTTAAATTTAAATATTTTACAGCCTAAATCAACAGTCTTTTTTTAATATGCATATAAATAAAAACCTTTTTACTAGATTGAAAATCATAAAGAATCGCTTGACTAAACAAACCGTTCAAATGCGAATCGTACTCACCCACCGACGACTTCATATGCAATCATTTTATATGAAATGAACTAAAAACATAAGTTAGTAATGATTTTTTTATAAAATATCTAAATAAATTCTAATTGTGAAATGTTATTTAACTCGTCATGTTTGTAGTACTATGTTAAAACTTGCTAGCTCACTTTGAGCCATTTCCCAATGTCGGATTAAAATTTGGTTATCATAAACCATAAAATAACATAATATAATCAAAATTATTGTACATTCAAAATGGAAGCCGTAACAAAATAATGGATCACAATTTTTTCAACAATCCACCTAATATGGATATCAAATAATATGGAAAACATATAGAAACTGGAGATGGAGCCGAAAATTTTAATTGCTTACGCAATACATGCTTTTGTAAATTCATAAAATTACCCTTTTAATTTTAGTACAACTTACCTTTTGAATAAAAGCTAATTTATGCTTTTTTTTTAATTGCAATGAAAAAATGCTTAAATATTTTAGTTTTCCCGTCCATCCTGGTGTTCCTGACGAGGTGACAATGTCATGATCCTCAATCATTGTATAAAATATTGGGTTGATATCGAACTTGGACATGTGTGCCAATTTTCAAATAAATGGTAGAAATAGCGTTGCAAGGTTTTCTTATATTGATTGACAGGTACAGGAAAAACAAAAATACTTTGTTAGGTAAAATATTAAAAAAATAACGTAGCTGGATTTGAAGTCGCGCTTCTTGAAAACCGTCCAAACAGCCTGGCTCAAATCACGCTAGGTACAAAATTTACACATTTGCTAAAAAAAAATTAAATTTTATTATTTTTTCTTTATTAAATGAAAATTGTAGAATAACACTTCGAAAATGTAAAAAAAGATAGTAGGAAAAATGTATAAATGTTAAATAAAAAAATTAAAAAATATATATTTTTTTCAAATAAAATATGGGGGCTTATGTAATTTGAGCATCACTTACTTTATTCTATGTTCCAATTTTAGATAAAGAGTTATAAGTGAAGAATGTGATAATAAAATTTTAAATTACATCATTTATTGTTTATTATTGGCATAATTTTCCCACAGATTATTTTGTTTAAATATTTCAATTGACTTTCGACTCCTTTTTTATAAGTAAGAAAGACAATTAAATACTTTATTTAGTCTGCCTAATAAAAATTTCCCAATATGCTTAAACTTAATTTCAAAATTTTACTATGATTATATACTACGTAGATACAGGTAGAGTATGTATGAATCGTGAAAATGTAAGAAATGTAAGATCTCAAAAAATGTTATTAAGGACATTTTAATTGTCGTTTAATTTCCAAATGTTAAAAAATGGCGGTTACGAGAGTAATGTCAAATCTATTATTAAGTAGGTTCATAAACATATATATGTATCTAAAGGAAAACCTACGGATATGCAAGCTGGCTGAGCCGCAGAAAATTGCTATATTTTTAAATTGTTTAATTATATTTACTATGTATATATATTAGATTCTTTTAGCAATTATACAATAAATTTATACAAATTCAATCTACTTTATATCATATTTTTTATATTTTGTAAAGTGTACATTATAGTATGTCAAACCAATTTTTAAATGTCAATTTATAATAATTACTGATTGGTGTTAGCAGATAATTTATATGTATAGAGTCCATTTATGAGTCTCTCTATGATGGTTATTTTGTGTCATAATAAGCATTTTTTAAAGTTGGTTGGTTTTATGTAAAATTTTTACGGCATTCCTTCGTGGTAGTTAAGCACAGATAACACATGTCAATTTTTATGTACAAGACATTAAAACTTATCTAATTGGATTTAGAAACTTAATAAAAGATAGTTTAAATTGCTCTTATCCTTTTTTGGTTTTTGTTATTATTTTATTCTGATATTTATTTGAAAACTACTGATATTACTACAATTACTATTTATACTACTAATATTATTGTCAAAATATTTTGTATCTATCTCAACATTTCTGAATTGAATTTGTCATTATGATGATATTATGATATTATCTTTATTTACTAGTAGCATTAATTATTAACTATTTTTATTATTTCTTGTATCAGTGAAGACAGGGCTGTATAGTACAAATATTTTTGCCTTTCCCGTAAAGAGTAATAGGAAATCGAAAAAAATACCGCATTGTCTCTAAAACACTGGAATGCAGGGTCTAAATTTTAAATACTAATTATTATTTATGTATTGCCTAAATTTCCCATCTAAAGTAATAATGAAGTAGTAGTAATAACTTCTATAAGTAAATAAATTAAAATTATTTATTACAATTAGAATTCTGTTTTTTTTTTTAATATATAAGTTTATTTTGTGTGATTTAATATATTATAAACATGTCTGGTTACAAATGTGTAAAAATGTGTATATCTTATAGTAAATTAAAATTTCTTTGACGCAGTCAATCCCACTGCACACTAATTGTGGTCACGAATTCGATTTGACGGAATAATTGTTTTGAGCTTTCTTTTTCACACAAACTGTCTCCAGATTAGGCGTTATTAACAAACTGACTTATTAATAAATATTCTTCTAGCTTCTATTTGACTTTCTCCTGGAATGCTTAACTATAAATAAGCAAACATGTTTTTACTGTATATAATAACTAGTTTTTTTTTTTATTTTAATCTTACCTTCACTACAGACTTTATGGTCCGTACCTTTTGTTATATTTACATTACTTTTAATACTTTTTCTATGGATATTACTTAGAACTAGACTTATGTTATTACATACATATATTTCTATATATATATATATATATATATATATATATATATATATATATATATATATATATATATATATATATATATATATATATATATATATATATATATATATATATATATATATATATAGAAAAATAGAAAAATATAGGAAAAAAATAACTAGTTGTAACCCTCACATTTGTTCGTGTAGATAAAGTAATCAGTTCAGTTCATTCAGTTTTGTATAGGTAAATATGTTTATACTATAATTTTATATAAACACACTAGAAGCCAAAGAACGACCTTGTCATTTATATATATGTATGTATGTATCTAGCACTAACGCAGCTTTCTAGTTCAAATTTGCATACATCGTTTCAATTTGCACTCGATGAATATTATTTTCTAATTTATATCTGTAAAGTAATATTTTGTACTTATATTATTATTACACAAGTATTATTTTATTATTTTCGAACAGTACTCATAAATAGTGATATATAAAAAAATAATTTATTCTATTCTTCGTTTGCCTATCGTATTTTTGATTGTTAAATTCAAGGTCTGAATATGAGGCCGCCGTGGCTCGGTGGCGCAGCGTATACTGCACTGCTGGCTGTATACGCGACAGTTGCAGATTCAATTTCTGCTCGAGGGAATGAATTATTTTAACTTCCTCAAGGTGACAAGAGAAAGCGCAGCGTTTTCGTAATCTATTTAACACATAATGCCCCGAAATTTGGGCGCTGCGTGGGGAGTCCCAGACCCAATTTTCGGGAGTCTTATCTCATCATGTATCAGGTTCATTCCATCTAAAACATTACCCCAAATAAATTTGAACCTGTGTCTATCAGATTTATTATGATCAATCAACAAACATTGTGTATAATTTAAACAGCTTTATTAGTATAATTTCAGGGCATTGGTAGCAGACGTACATTACCTGATGTCCGACTGCGAGCGTTCAACTTCAAGTGACCTTGTGTGTCCGGTACGTTGGAACGAGATTCTCTTATAGCTTTATATGATTATAGGTAAGTATGTATATATATATATAAATATATAATATACGTATTTTAATAATATTTTTCTTTATATATTTATAAAAAAAATGTATAAGTAAATTTTTAAAGAGAAAATAACGTCTTAATATTGAAGTAATATATTCACTTTACTTCATTCAATCTACTTCATATCTAAAATTCATATTTTTTTGCATTTTACTTCATATCTAAAATTCATATTTTTATGCATTTTTTTATTATACTTAACTTATGTTTACTCCGATTATGCGGAAAGTCGGAAATAGAGTGTCTTAACTCTGCTATATGCGGGATACAGCGTGAAACTAATTTCATTTAATGTTTAGTATAGTGACAAATTATGTTACAAGATTCATAAATACTAATAAACATTAGGATGTAAAATAGTTTGAACAAATAATGTATTGAATAAACTTTTTTTTAAAATGCTTCTTAGTCTTATAATCTATACAGCTGCATAACGCTAAAATGTATTCAGCCTTCTTATACCTTTAATGAGGCCTTCAAGTTTTTTGAAAGCTATTAATATAGGTATTTTATTTTTTTTTCATTATTAATATACAATTTTAATATTTTTTAATTTAAATTAATTTTTTAAGGTCACTGTCAAAATTACACCTTTGTGACCTTAAGTATATAAAAAAACCAGCGACAAGTGCGAGTTAGACTTGCGTACGATGGGTTCCGCATCATTGTATATTAAAACGGCAAAAAATCATGCTTGTTGTATCAGCTTCACGCACATAGTAGAGACACGCACGCACAGAGGGACCCTGTGTTAAAACATTCTGTTCCCCATCTTCCCCCGAATTTTCGAGTCATTGCGTGTCGAGTGGCGGAACGCCACGCTTATCCTTGGTACCGGAGGGAAGAAATTAAAATATTAATAAATAATAATTCGTTCCTCCGATTAATGAGATGCAGCCTGATGGACATATACAGACAGACGGACGGACAGTGGTTTCTTAGTAATAGGGTCCTGTTTTACCCTTTAGGTACGGAACTCCAAAAAGAAGCACTATATATATTTCTTACCCAACGCGGCAGTTTTTCATTAAACATTAAATAATAGTTTCTAAGAATTTTTGTTAATTAAATTGCTTAAAAAGTCATAATTAAATATTAACTTGCTAATGAGACATTTACACTTGTGTGCTATACGTGTTAAGGACGTACATTATTCGTTACGATTTTATGATAGTTTCATATCTATTACGGAAATGAGCGGTGAATTATATATTATAGGGATATTGTATAACGAGAATACAAGATTATAAATTATATTTTTTTTATTTAATGGCCTCATTTATAATTGTAAGATTTATAAGAGTGTAATTTATAAAAAAAATATAATTTAAACTGTATATCATTGTTAGGGGCATTCGTGGCGCTGACTGTCAACGCGACGGTTGTGGGTTTTATTCCTATTTTGGTGAATGAATGGTTTTCATTTCTCCACTCAGGTAATAAAACAAAACGCAGCATTGAGTTCTGTTTCTCAACAAATAATATGTGTATATCATTAATTTAAACCTATAAGCTTTTCTCATATAGTTCCGTGTGTTCCGTTCCGTGTTCCGTTCCACAATACCTACTAGAAACTGCATATTACAAAAAAGTTTAATCATATTTAATAAATTATTATATTTAAAAAATCGTTAAATTGATTTTGAATTAGCATTTCAATTTCTTAGATCTTTAAAACAATGAACATTGTCCTAAACAAGGCCTGAGGTCACCCTTAGTCGTCCGTTCTGTCTCGATCTCTTAGCAACAACAGTATTTTTTTGTCTTACTTCGTATCTTGAGAGACAGATTTTTGCGACCGTCTCGTCTGAAAGTTTTTCGAGCATTTTTGAGAATATAACGGTTATTTTAAATTATCATATATTTTTTATTTATTTTTCAATTTGTATAAAGTACAATGAAATTTTAAAGTTTTTATAATCTGCTTATGTATTTATATATTTATACGTGACATTAGAAATATGGGATTTTATTTTCTACTTTTGCTAACTTATTATGTGTTAAAAACACTAAAATAATTTATTATCATTTAAACGATGCGTAAAAATTTGTTGTTACTCACTATAAAATAGTAAACGCCTATAAACTAATATTATAAAGATGGAGAATGAAATTGAAAGAAATAAATTGTTTGTTTGAACGCGCTAATCTCAGGAACTGCTTTGAAAGTGGGTGTTAAGTGGCGGAATTTAACTCCGCGCCTTGCCTCGTTGCCAGAGCGAGGAAATGAAAATATTAAATATTTCACTTCCTCGAGTGGGAATCGAACCCTCAACCTGTCGCGTTTACAGTAGCAAGCTTGTGCCACTGTGCCATGACTTATCTCATATTTTGGATTAGGCTATTACGTTTAAATAAATAAACCAAATATTAAATCATTGATTTGCAAAAACACACAGACAGACAAAATATGAGATTAAACAGTAAAAATATTTTGGCTTCGGCCGCATACCTATAATATTTTTATTATGCTACATTTGCGTATAGATTCATATAGTTAATCATTAACAATTTCTTTACAATTTTTTATCAAAAAATGCCTCAATACTTATAGAGATAGACCTATTTATAAGAGATAGATATACGGTGTCGCAGTTTTATTTAGAACTAATAAAAAATAATATTTTTGTCATACAACGTACTGACATATAATTAACTATTTTTGCAGCGCACGCGCTTAACGCAATTCAATGGAGTTCCTTATTATTTTCATTTCGTTATTTAAGGCTAACTACAAATTAAACCGTAATGTTATAAAGCCTATGTCATTCCTGAAGAATGCAGCTTTCATACAAAACAAAAAGACAGTAAATCGGACCAGTAGATCCAGAGATCTTAGTGCTTAAACAAACAAACAAACAACTCTTCCGCTTTATTATATTAGTATAGATAGATACTATTTTCTTATCTAGATAAACATTTGAACAATTGATGACATACTGCTGCAGTGGGAATGCTTGGCCGTGATGGTCGTGGGTTCGATCCTGACTCAAAGCAGAAATCGTATTATAATTATTCTTATCTAGAAAGACATGGCGTGGTGTTGGGTTCCATGATAAAATATATCTGTATTAAACATAATCTAAACTAAATTCAAGTAACATTTAAAAAAATAAATTCTAAGTACGTATTTTTAATTTAAAGATAGGATTAGATATACAAACTAAAATGTTGACAACGAATTATATGTTTACCTAAAAGCGATATGTTTTTTTTTTCTTGCAACCTAATACATAAATATACATAATTATTTGCTTGCATTTGACTCATTTCTAAGAAACCAAACGTCAGCTTCGAACAAAGGAACGTTGTTTTGTTTTTATTTTTTGATGTTATTAGTGACTAAAGCTGTGATTCAACAGTCCAAGTATTTATTAGAAAACTGGTGATATTTAAATAAATATCTTACTACTACTGGGAATGGAATTTCATAACTCTCGTTTCCCTCTAACTGTCTCGCTCTGCGGGAAAAAGCAAGAAGCTGCTTCAATTGGCGTATATTGGGAACCGAACCCATTATCCTCGATAGATAAATGAAAATTAGCTAGCTCAATTAATATATCCAAACAAAATCAAAATGTTTTGTATAAATATGTTTTTGTATAACATTTTTGCATGTGTATATTTTTAGATGTAGGCGAGTCGAGTCGAGCGACCTTGTGTCCGAGACGGCTGACTACAACGTACGGTCACGTCCCTAACGCTTGCATTGCTTTGTCGCTTATTTACTGTACATTGCGGACATGATAAACTAAAAGATAATAAATAATAAAAGACCACGGATGTTGCGGATATAAAATTTCAGATTTGGATACGGATAGGGATATGAGGAATATACGTTATCGAGTTTCGTCTCAGTTACGAAAAATCATTTCGGACTACCCGTTAGTTTTATCCAATTATAGATCTAATCTTTTTTTTACATTTTTAAAGTGTTATTCCACATCTAGGAAAGAAAAAATACTTATCTAGAAAACGTATAAAAATTTGAACGTAGTGGGACTCGAACCCGCGCCTCTTGGAAACCGACCAGGTTGGTCCTGGATGAGGCCGGTCGTGGCGCAGCGGCACGAGGTGTGACTGCAAAACCGACTGGTTGTGGGTTCGATCCCCACTCGAGGAGATGAAATATTTACTTAAATTTATATTTCCATTTCTTCGCTCTGGTGTCGAGGTTAAGCGCGGCGTTGAGTTCTGCCACTCAACGCGCAATGCCTCCAGAATTCGGCAGAAAGTGGGGAACGGAGTGTCTTAACACTTGGTTCCCTCTGCCTACCCTGCTGTGTGCGGGATACAGCGTGAAGCTGATTTTTTTAAATGAGTATAGATCTAATATCTGAGAATTTTTGAGAAAATTATTTTGTAAAGAATTTGTTACTAACAATTTGTAATATTTGCTTGTTTTTGTAGAAAAAAGTGTATTATACTTATCCCCACTTCGTACTAGTGTATCGGCTCGGCCAGGTAAACTTAAAAGCCTGTCATAACAAATCTTATTTAGACTCCGCCAATACCTGAAATTATTTCGAAACTCTTTTATAGGATTCGATTACAGTTACGGATAGTTTTTATTTTGAATATCAGAAAGTTGTAAAGTAATATTTTTCTTTATTTCGGAAACCTAGTAAAAGATAACTCAGTTTTAGGTTTTGTACTGAAAAAGGTTAAAAGTTAAGGCTAAGAGCTATGTTATCTAATCAGATCAGAAAAATATTTATAGGAAAGTTTTGCTGGCTGATATTTGAAATTATGGGAATCGCATGTACATTTTAAATATTTTTATGTATATGATTTATTGAACACAATATTTTTTGACCCACTACCGTCTTTTGTGGATTTCTGAATTACTAAACAAATTGTTATTCAACAAACATTCATGCTAAATAGAGTCATATTTTCACACGGTACATTGAAGTATACAGAGTTACACATTTTTAATGTTCGTATGTTTAAAAAGTTCTTAGAGAGTTCATTGGTTTAATTAAAAGGGAATTCTTCCGATTGGCCTTCAATTCACAATCATCGGGTAATATTGGGCCACCTTTGTTCACATTATTTTTTTCCGTTCCTCACTTCTCGAGGCACTGCGTGTTGAGTGGCGGAACACAACGTCGCGCTTTGCTTCGTTACCAGAGCGAGGAAATGAAAATATATGTACATTTTTTTTACTTTTGAATGGATTGAATGAACCCGCAACCGTCGCGGTTACAGTCACTCGCTCGTGCCTCTGCGCCACGAGGACCTCTAATTATGCGGCATTTCTTATGAATAAATAAATGCAGCAATGTGTGCTACACACAATGTTTAGAAACGTTCTCGGGCACGCGTCGCGTCGCCTCGCCAATTTCGCATTCACCCTGATAAGTTCAATGACACGACGCGTTGACATGTGTGTGTATGTATGTTTGTCTATGTGTATATATAAATATATATATATATTTCTATGATTTGATATGGGAAGTGTTCTTTTTTTTCAGATTTTTTTTATATGGCAGGCAAAAATGTGAAAAACAAAGTGCTTATATAATTAATTTTACGCCAATTTGAAGATTATGGGTCTAAATTGGCGATACGTATGATATGTAAGTGTCGTCCTTACTCTAAAATCTAGTTGATTCAAAAATATAAAGATGTAAGTTATTTAGTGGCATTCTTAAATTTAGTTTGAAGCCGGTCGTGGCGCAGCGGCGCGAGGTGTGACTGCAAAACCGACTGGTTGTGGGTTCAATCCCCACTCGAGGAGATGAAATATTAATATATGAGATATCATTATTTCTTTATAACTTTAATGTTATCATTGCTCTTCTTTTCTCACCTTAGTAAGACTAAGCGCGGCGTTGAGTTACGCCAGACTCATTGACATGATTGTCTGAATACTACCTACCCCCTGCGAAAGTCACAGTACCTAGTAAGTTAAATGAAACGTTCTTCATTCATTATCTTTCAACTCTTCATTTACATAACTAGTAGGTATATAAAAGTAAACTTTCGTTTTCATTAAAATACCTTTCGGTATTAGACAGTTTACAATTCAAATTTGCATTTGTTTATTTAGAAATCAACTAGTTGTCTCCCGCAACTTTGTTTGTATGAACTGTAAGATGGAAACTGCCGTTATTTCCCCTAATTTCGAGTCCTCTCTTAGTGCTCCCCTACAGACCCTAACCTACATACAACCAAGTTTAAAATTTCTAAGTGAATTAATTATGTCTGTGCGTTGTCTGTCCGTCACTCAGTAATAGGACTCTCATCTGCTCGGAGGCATCGAATGCTGGACAGAACCCCACATTCAAGAGACCAGATATATTCTAAATATACATTTTCTTCTATCGATAATTCAACTCATAAATATAAAGGGAAAAAACTAGTCTTAAGACACTCCGTTTCTCGGAATCCTGTTTTGTTTTCTTATAAAGCGAGAAAATGAAAATACTATATGAACCAGAGGTGAGAATTGAACTCACAAATTAAGATTTTATGATCACTTAGCTGCATGGATTATTGGCATCCTAATTAATTACTTAAACTATTGTAAAATATATTTTGCTTATAATACATTCTTTATTTAATTAAGAAATCATTTGAAATATGATTAAGATCCACATTGTTCCTATTGGTATGCCAAAAGCTTAATAAATATCAATCAAAAAACAATCAATCGAGATCGAAGACGGGAGTTTCTAATTGGAATCAAAAGGTTTCAATATTGTCATAATATTAAATATCTTAATGTATATGCTTTAGGCTAACAGTATAATAAAACTAACTGTAAAAGTGACAATGTTTTGGTTGTGGATTCGATTCCTGCTCTTGGCAATGATTATATATAGATTATTAGCATTTTCCTTTGCCTACTGCTATGCTGAAAAAAGTGCAAAAAGTGAACCTAGTGTTAAGACCGTATAATCTTAGAGTAAATCATAATTATAATGATTTTTTTTGTTTATTTATTAAAATATTTATATTTTAATTTATTAATTTCTTTGTTTATTTTTATAAAAATAGTGATAATTCCACTATTAATACCATCAAGGTGGTCGGAATATGAAATTGGAAGATGGCTGATGGAACCACAGACTGTCTACCAGTAAACTTATCGAGCAAATCGAGTATCGAGTAAATCAAATTAAATCAGCTTCACACTGTATCCTGCTCACACTCCGTTCCCCACTTTTCGCCGAATTCTGGAGGTATTGCGTGGCAGAACTCAACGCCGCGCTTAACCTCGACACCAGGGCGAAGAAATGGAAATATACATTTAAGTAAATATTTCATCTCCTCGAGTGGGGATCGAACCCACAACCAATCGATTTTACAGTCTCATTTCGTGCTGCTGCGCCACGACTGGCCTCTGTTTCGTCATTTAATTATTATTATTTTACGATAATAACTACCTATCAGACAGACTGTGCTCCCATTTTAACAGAAATACGAATTGATTGAAGTAATATAATTTCGTAAAACAACAAAACTATTTTGGCAAAGTAATTTGCTATTCATATAGAAAGCAAATAATTTTCTTTGTGATTCTTATGTTTTGTATTTGTAGCGAAATTTCTGTATCAAACGAACAATTGTATTGTTTTATTTAAACTATTATTTTATAACTAATTCATGTAATTGTTATATTATATAGTTTCACGTTGGTCCCACATAGCGGGATAGGCAGAGGGGACCATGCGGCGGGACTAAACGCCGAGCTGTTTCTTGTTGCCATATATTGCTTTGCGCTTTATCCCTTGCGGGGTAGTAAGACAGAAGGGAGCGCGAAACGCTACGGTCTCTGCATACCTCTTTGGCTTTGACCCATAGATAATACACATATACTAGAGACCACTCTCATAATTCTCTTCATACATGCCTATACAAATTTTTCTCTGTATCTACCCTACATATATACGAGAGAAGAGTGAAATAAAAGAAATATACTTCAAACAAGAATCAAACCTACTCATCCGTCATATCATTTGTATGTTGTGTCATTTTTAAAGCAACATGCTTGCCAAACTACAAGTACCTATTCAACTGTAACTATTGAAGGAGCGTTGAACCCGCGGCCTTTATTATACGTTTTCCTCGCGCTATCACTGTCGTTTCGTCATAGTCGGATATAGCTCAAGGTCTTTACTATCTTTGTATAGTGTGTACGACACGTTCTAGATATTTTGCATTGTATATACATATATAAAGTAGGCATATGATGAGGCCAGTCATGGGGCAGGGGTACAAGCGTGTGACCGTAAACATGACAGGCTGTGAGTTCGATTCCGATGAAACCAGAGTCCAACCATTCAACACGCAATGTCTCCAGAATTTGGCGGAAAGTGAAAAATGCAAATATATTAATGGGAACGGAGTTTCTTAAGCTTACGTCCCCGGGTTCCCTCTGCCTAACCTTCTAAGGGATACAGAGTGAAGCTAAAACAAAAAAAAAAAATATATTAACAGTTGGATGGATAGTAGATACATAAAGAAAAACATTCCTTACTTTATATACCTACTATTATTAATCTTTTACAAGGGTGTTTTAAGTTTAATGTGCATGGGTGTATGTGTATGTATATCTGTGGCATCGTAACTCGTATGCGGATGAACCGATTTAAATTTAGATTTTTTTGTTTGACTTCATCGAGAGCTTTCTTAGCTATGATTCAAGAAAATATGTTCAGCCGTTTGTAAATTATCAACCCTTTATAGTTTGTTTTCTTTTCAGAGTTATTTGTGTTTAATATTTTTTTTATCAGCTACACGCTGTATCCCGCACACAGCAGGGTAGAAAGAGGGAACCTAGTGTTAAGATATTTTGTTCCCTACTTTCTGCTGAATTCTGGAGAGCACAAAAATGGAGAGCAAAGAAAGACACCAGAGCGAAGAAATGGAAATATAAATTTAAGCAAATATTTCATCTCCTCGAGTGGGGATCGAACTCACAACCAGTCGATTTTACAGTCACACTTCGTGCTCCTGCGCCAACTCTGGCCTCATTAATTTAATTTTTTTTATCTTATATTTTAGAGAAGAAACTTCTTAGCCTTCCATGGATTCACCAAGAAGGTGCTCATCACGTACAGGGTAAGAAGCTTAAAGCAGTGCCTGGATCTTGCGGCTAAATGTAGGCCTCCCCTTAAAAATGCGCATTAACGCCCGTCCCCACTGTGTGTGGGATCTACTATAACTATTATATAATTATTGTTACTATATATTATTGTTTCTATATATTATACATTAATTATTGTAAATAAATATAGTAAAATATATTGTACTTTTATTTAACTCCGCAAATTATTTGAATTCATGAAATATTTTTCAATCATAAAAATCATAAAAATCTATTATTTAAAATTCCCGTTCTGATATACAAAATGCAGTGTTAAGCCCCGCCATTAAATAAGCAAAATTTAAATTTCGGGTAACTGGTTTTTTAATTTTTAAAATTATAACTAATAATGGCCGTATATGAATATTAATAAAATTATAACACACAAAAAAATCTCAACTCTTATATAAGCAAAAGTATGATATATTATGAGTAACTCAACGCCGTGATTTGTCTTATTACCAGAACGGGGAAATGAAAATAGGTCATTCCCCAGAACAAGAATCTAACACAACCATCCCGTTTACAGTCAGACGCTGTACTACTGATTATATTTCTAATGTATTTTAAAGGTATTTTACAAGGTTTCTTATCGTAGCGACGTGTAGAGCTGTAAAGAGATCTGAAGCCGTAGCAAGCCTTCTTTATACCTACATAAATATGTTTATATATATTTTATAATTATAACGAAGCAGCTTATAAAAAAAACTTGTGCTTTAAATTATATGGTTAAACACTTATATTTTTTATGTTTTTATATAGCGCGAAATTTAGATAGATATCTATGCGGTAATTTCCGAGAAACTATAAAATATTTTTAGCAGGAAGATGCGCAGATGAGCCTCTATTAGAGAAGGGGATATGTGACCCGTGATGAACTGAAAAAATAACAATTATATTTTTTTATTAATAATTCATATTAAGTAAACTGTAATCAAAAGTGAAGTTACTAAACTCTTTTTTTTAAGACAAAGTTGGGCAGAAAATATAATACCCTTGGTATTTGTTTTTACTTTAAAACATTTCGTGAGCAACGTACTTTAACGCCGTGATTTCTTTCCCAATAACAAACCAATAATTTCGAATATTTTACCAAGTATCAATTTCAAAAGTTGGGAACAACAAAAAAAAGATACAAACGGCCATTTCTCTCCAATATAATCTATCTTGTTTCTGTTGCTTAAGAACTGTATTGAAGATTCATATATTTACGACGAGTGGTTGTAAATTACCAATACACTTAGGTACTATCTAAAATGTAAGAAAATTTGAAAGGACTTGAAGTAAATAAAGTAATAATCGAAAGAAAAATATCAATTTGTTTGTGTCAGCTTTACAAAGTTTTATAAAATATATGGTTTTCCTAGAGATCATTTTCTTTTCAAAACAAGCCAAAATGTCTAAAAATCAAATAACTTTATTTCTTTATTAGCTAAACATTAAATTACAAATTACGTTTCTATCTCTAGGTACAATTTTTTCGCCTATATTTTTACTACTACTTTACTGGCCAGTTGAAGTCGCGCCACCGAACCAGTCGTGGCGCAGTGGCACAAATGTGAGACTGTACACTCTGGTGTCGAGGAAAAAAGGATGTTGTTTTATAAAAGTAAGGTGAATTTATGAAATATCTTTGGTACTTTTTTACATGTCTTTTGTTCACAGTTTTAACTAATCCTGACAAAATCCCCACTCTTTTAATATTTTCTAATTTCACTACCACATCATTATTGCGGTTAAAATAATATTTATATTAGATAAAAAAATATAATATTAATTGATTAAATATTTGATTGATTTGTTTTAATCAGCTTCACGCTGTATCCCGCACACAGCAGGGTAGGCAGAGCGAACCTAGTGTTAAGACACTCCGTTCCCCACTTTGTGTGTTGAGTGGCAGAACGAAGAAATGGAAATATAAATTAGCGTAAGCTGATTTGTTTTAATTAATAATATCTGTTAAAATTATATAATTTAGCTTTATTTTTAAGTAATCGACTTAATTTGTCTGTGTATGATTTTCGTTTTTTTTTACGAAAACTGCATTCAATGTCAGCATGAACACTATCCTATAAGTTGATTTCGGCTTTAAACTATTAAGATACCAAAATTCCTTTACGAGTATTTCTATGAAGTAGTTTTTAGTATTTCAAGTTAGTATGACTTTTTCCGTTTTTTTTACGGAAACTACATTGATTACCACATAATCCATAAAGATGTAGAGACCCTAAGCTACTACTATACCAAAATTAATTCATTTTTGACTGGTAGTTTATACGTTATTTGCGAACAAACTAACAGACAGACAGACAAAAATAATGATGAGTTGTTTTTAGCTTCTATATATATATTCTATCAATATATTAATTGAAAATTCAATATATTTTTTATATTTTTTTCTTATTGTATGTCGAGTTGCAGAAAACTACTCAATGAGAACATCTTTTGTCTCTCAACAAAACCTATCTATTCTCTACGTATTGGTAGAAAGTAAAATAAAAGTGACAAAAGTAGGAAGTCACGAAACCTTTCTACGCTTATTTCTACGCTGCTACGTACGAGAATTGTGTCAAAATAAAAAATATATTTATTTACCACATGTTGGTATTTTTAACGTCAACTTCGTGACCTCATGGTTTGCTAAAACAAGAGTACTAAAAAATCGTAAGTGAGTGCCTACATAGGCATACAATGTAGGTATATATCGTCGCATTGGTGGTGAAGACAGTTCAGCCACATCCTAAGCATATTCATCACCATCACAAGCATGTTTCGAGTGACTGCCAGTATCGCGATCATTTGGAAAGCAAGGTCGAAGAAACTGGGGGTCATCAACAGAGCGAGACGGTACTTCACGCCAAAACACCGTTTGGCCCTATATAGGGCCCAGGTTCGGCCTCATATGGAGTACTGTTCTCATCTCTGGGCTGGTGCACCCCAGTATCAGCTTAAACCATTTGATCGCATACAACGTAGGGCCATTCGAGTCATTGGAACTGTGGAATGGCCTACCCGCGGCAGTGTTTCCAGGTCGATATAAC
Organism: Heliconius erato x Heliconius himera; assembly: GCA_013421005.1. Classification (NCBI taxonomy): domain Eukaryota; kingdom Metazoa; phylum Arthropoda; class Insecta; order Lepidoptera; family Nymphalidae; genus Heliconius; species Heliconius erato x Heliconius himera. Next base: position 44,386 of record JAATLQ010027665.1, on the reverse strand, counting down.
ATGGGTACCTTCAAAAAGCACGTCTATCTCCACCTTAAAGGCCGGCAACGCACCTGTAGCTCCTCTGGTGTTGCACGGGGCCGTGGGCGGCGGTAATCACTTACCATCAGGTGATCCGAACGCTCGTTTGCCTTGTCCTTTTCCATAAAAAAAAAAAAGCATTTTTACGCCTATTACACATGCTGGTCGTAGGCATTTCCCAAGGATCTACACCACGATTGGTCCTACGCTACTTCCATTCCGCAACTTCCCTGCATATATAACTCAATTTGATCTAAGTTGTAACTTCGCTCTCTATATTTTCAAAACGACTAGTTAAGTTACGTATAATGTCCGAGTACAAATAATCCTATTCAAAATCTCGATCACCTATTTTTTTTTTATTTCGATCAATTAAGAACATTCGTTTGTAGCACACTTATAGATTTCAGTAACACAGTAAGATAAATAAAATATCTCAAAAAGTAAATATTATATTTATATTATTATTATTATTATGTTTCTCTTTCATAATTCACGGGTTCAAAAGAACCCGGCCCTTTGGAAGGCTTGTAGTTGCTGAATGGATCGATGGAAACCAACTTCCTGGCAGAGGTGAAAAGTCATAATCTTTTGACACCGAACACCTAGACTACACAGGATGCTTGGGATCAAACTCAATCGGCAATCATTGTGGTGGGTAGACAAGTTCTTGGCGTTTCTAAGGGAGGACGTGTCAATGAAAGGGAGTCATGGTGTTGGAATGAGAAGGTGCAGGAGGTGACTCGTGAAAAAAAGGCAAAGGAAACTCTCCTGAAGACAGACTAGAGTACACATTAGCGAAGAGTGCCAGTAAAAGAGCTGTAGCCAGAGCCCAGAGGAATCCTAGTATTAATTCACTCCCACGCACCTAATTTTCGAGACATTGTATATTGGGTGGTGGAACTCAACACCATATTCATTCTTATTACCAGGGTGAGAAAATGAAAATAATTTGTTTGTCCGAGTGGATATTTTAGAAGTTACTTTAACATTTTCTTTGCCACTAAGAGGTCCTCATCTTTTTTACGTGACCTTTATCCAGTATCATTGTTACTGTGACCTCGGAGGTCAACTGCGATCTCTCCCTGCCTCACTTACCACTCACTTATGGTTAATTAAAGAAATCTTTTTCATCAACACATTATTACAAAATTCACTTAAAACTCGCTCCCAATAAAAAAAAGTTCTTAGAGATTCGCGATCCAGTGCAAACGAGTTGGAAACGTCACGTCACGTCAAGTTCATTGCCCGAATTCTATATATAATCTGGGAGATGCGTCATTTGAAGCCGGTGGCGGTGGATGCAGACAAAAAACAACATCTACACGTATTTTAGATGTAATAAAGCGGAAAAATGGTGTTTAATATATTGATCTTAATTATTTAAAATCGTACAGGAAATTAGACTAAAGCGTGAAGCTGCACGTTCCATCAGAATTTCAGCACATTGCATTTTGAGTGGCGAGATTCAACGCCGCACTTCGTCTAGGCCATCGGTTCCCAACCAGTGGTCTGTGGACCAGTAGTGGTTCGCAGTAACTAAAATATGGTCCGCGAATGATTTAAAATTTTCGTGTTTGACCAAAGTAGGTAGACTACAGTAAAGTTGTTTCTTCAGTAAAACATAAAATATTTTTTGACATTTAAATTTAATATTCTTTGAAATTCATTGATATTTAATATTTACTTAAACATTCACACACCCCATCATACAAAATGTAATATTTTTTTTAAACTTTTGACTTTGAAATTAAAATTTTTGATTAATTATTAATTTATTTTTATTATATTTACAAAGTGGTCCCTGCTAACAAGAATTCTATAAAAGTGGTCTCTGATCAAGAAAAGATTTGGAACCTCTAGGTTCTATCTCTCGGTCTAGGCGGAGTAATAAAAATAAATTAAATATAACCATTCCCCCAAATCACGACGATGTTAGATTGACTAACGATGTTGGTTATATTTTAGCTTCACGTATTACTATCTATATATAATATATATATAGATATTGTTTTTTGATCGAGCAGAGTAGGCAGAGGGAATATGAATCTAATTAATACACTTCTGTTCTCCTTTTTCCGCAGAATTCTCGCCAAAAAACTCATCATCACGTTTTGCCAGAGCGAGGAAATGAAAATATTAAATATTTCATCCCCCCGAGTCGGAATCGAACCCACTACCATCACTTGTACTCCTGCGACACGACGGCCTTAAAATTATTAACTTGATAAACATAATATAAATTGCCGTTCTCAATAATCAAACTATACAACACAAAAAGATTTTTTCAGTTAGAACTAGTAGTGTCTGGGATTAACGCTGTCAACCAAATAAACTTTTATTTATAGTATTAATAATAAATTACAAAAAAAATAAAAACATTTAATAAACATTACATCCATTTATACACAATGGTGTCGAAGCAAAAAGCGGCGTTGAGTTCCGCCACTCAACACGCAATACCTCCAGAATTCGGCAGAGAGAGGGGAACGGATTGTCTTAACACTACGTTTCTTCTGCCAACCCTGCTGTGTGCGGAATACCGCTTAAAGCCAATTTTAATGATTATTTAATAAAAAATTAAGAATAAAAATAAATATAAATAGGCCAGTCGTGGCGCAAGGGCACCAGCGTACGACTGTAAACGCGACAGTTTATGATTTCAATTCCCACTCGAGGAAATAAAATATTTAACAAGGTAAATCGCGGTGTTGAGATCCGCCACTCAACGCTCAATGTTTACAGAACTCGGCGACAAAAATTATATATTATTCGCAATAAAAAATTATATATACAGTATTCTTATTTAAGGTATCGTCGGCGTTCCTTACAATGCCTATTGTGTATCAAATAGGCGCGATCGGCCCAACCATAGCGCCGTCCATTATTTTATGTAAAGATATAACGTTCATTATAATTTCATAGCCTAATTATGAATTTGAATATGTATACTATCAAGCACAGTGGTTTGTTGCTATGGGTACTTTAAATAAGCGTAAGTTCGGTAAAAACATGTTTTCTAAAAGTAAGTACTTAAAAAGGCCTCTCTTTCCGCCGAATTCTGGAGGCATTGCGTGTTGAGTGGCAGAACCCAGCGCCGCGCTTTAGCTCGACACCAGAGCGAAGAAATGGAAATATAAATTTAAGTAAATATTTCATCTCCTCGAGTGGGGATCGAACCACACAACCAGTCGGTTTTACAGTCACACCTCTTGCCGCTGCGCCACGACTGGCCTCGGACTTTTAATTTAATTTAATAAAATGTAATATTTAATATTTTCACTTCCTCACTCTGGTAACGAGGCTGAAGAATTCAGCGTAAAGTGGGGAAAAGAGGTGTCTTAACACTAGGTTCCCACGTTCTTTCTACCTACCCTGCTGTGTGCGAGATACAGCGTGAGGCTAAAAAAAACAAAACATATTTTTGTTTTGATTTCACTGTGAAACGAACACATATAGAAGAATACGTACAGGGAATTTAGTGTTAAGTCAGTCAAATGGTTGACTTAAGCAATATTCATTCCGAATTTTTAGGCACAAGCATTATACCAATAGAGACAGTATTACACCATTAGGATTAATGTTACTCAACTCTCTTCAAGATCTTTGTTTTTCTTATTTATTGTTTTATGAATAGATCATGTAGGGATGTAAGTCAGTCACTCTAAGCGCAATGCCTCTAAAACCAATAAAAAAACCGAGGGTTCCGTACAAAAATTGGAAACATTACCTCACTTGAACTTACCAAATACATTTGTGGTTAAATCCTAAAAAATAAAAGCTATAAAAGGGAGGCAAAATTTGGTAATTAATGTCTTTATTACAAAAATTTACAAATGTATGTAGTTTTCATTACATTATATTGTAATATATGTAGTTTTCAGATTTTTCCTGAACTAGTACTACCTGTAGATGCTAGCTGCCAAATTTCATAATTCTAGGTCAATCGGAAGTACTCTATTAATTTTGATTCCCTGATACTGTTGAAATACGTGTGTTTTACGATATAAACGGCCATATCTTTTTTTGTAAATGTAGAAATCAAGGGACCGACCTGAATATGTGGTTTCAATTTCAACTCAATATCTCCAAGCGTTTCTGAGATAAAGGCTCTTGACCGACAAACAATTCCTTTTTTCTTTAAGAGGAACCCTAAAGAACAGAGTGACGAATCCCAAGAAATTCTCCGCTCCCGTGAGTGACCATAAAAACGGTAAAATCTTTAGTAAAAACCAGTGTTTACAAACTAAATTAAAAACAAAACAAATAGTTTCCACGTCATATTTTGTACGTGCATACGTCATAAATGTTCTTGTAACTACACCCACGTCATCTAGAACGTTTCCTTAGAAACAACGCTCACTATATGCATATAATATAACAATGTAGTGACGTCACTATACTTTATGTCCTCAAAGACCTGTCTTAGGCCTTATTTGAAACTTGGAAAGACTGAGGCAAATGAGGCAAAAAAGATTGTTAGGCTGAGGCCATGGTCATGGGCGTAAAAGAGATATTTGCAAAAGGGAACTGCCCTCCAGTGATTTAATGAAAATGTGGAGCGATGTTTAAATAATATTCGTATCTTAATATCAGATTAATAAAAAAAAAAGGTTAATATATTTTTTATATTTAAAATAAGAAAATGTGAGGAACGCATCTTAACTAGTTTCCCCTTGCTTTCCCTGTTACGTGCGAAATAAACCGTGAAACTAAAAAAAAAAAAGAAATTCCTTATTAAGTATTTTATATTTTACTTATATTTTTCTATAGTGTATTTATAATTATATATATATCTATATATTTATTTCTATACTGTACATTAATATGTACTTCAAATTATATGTTAACAAAAAAGTTGCATTTCCAAATTTAAAAAAAAAATCTATATTTTACGGTTATCATTATTGAGGCCAGTCGTAGAGCAGCGGCACGAAGTGTGACTGTAAAACGACTGGCTGTGGGTTCGATTCCCACTCGAGGAGATAAAATGTTTACTTAAATTTATATTTCCATTTCTTCGCTCTGGTGTCGAGGCTAAGCGCGGCGTTGAGCTCTGCCACTCAACACGCCTCCAGAATACCTCCAGAATTCGGCAGAAAGTGGGAAACGGAGTGTCTTACCACTGGGTTCCCTCTGCCTACCCTGCTGTGTGCGGGATACAGCGTGAAGCTGATTTATTTATTTATTATTATTTAAATATTGTATCCTTAAATGTAGGACAATTTAATAAACAGAAATAGGTCACAACGTTCGCGGACAAATGGACGGATATTCTATATTCAGAGAAGTATTAAACACCCACGCTCCTCTTATCGGTCATAAAGAGGTCAAACAACTATAAACCTAGAATAGTAATAACTAGGTATAGGGTAGGTTTTTCTGGATTTTTAGCTTTGAATAGATATTGTGTTATTTTTTTTGTTAATAATATTATTAGGATGGGCACAAGACTATTCTGGGGTGGACACGGACCACCCGACCCTTAATATTCCTACGGCCATGGCTAGTGGGGAACGGAGTGTCTTAACACTAGGTTTCCTCTGCCTACCCTGCTGTGTGCGGGATACAGCGTGAAGCCATGGCTATATCTCGAATATAATAGTTAGGCAGGCAGAATCTATTGGTCAAGACACTCCGTTCGCTACTTTCCGTAAAAATACAAGGCATTCCAGTGACATAGCTCGACTTTATCTTTCTAGAACATGGAAACGTAAATAATTAATTCACTGGCTGATAATCGAACCCACGACTATCACAATTACACTGCGGCCTCCAATATTATAATCTTTCATGGTATAATAAATCTACTTCCATATTTAATATTTATCAAACACGCCGACCATCTTCGATATCCTGTGAACTAGACACCCGCGGCGAATTTATATTACTAATTATAATTACAAATTTGAATTAATATTTCATTATATTTTTACTACATAAGTACTTATACTTTATTTGCTTAGCTACTGTTTAATTTTTTTAGTTCTGTTATTGTATCTCCTGGCGCAGTGGTACAGCGCCAGACTGTAAAGTAAATAATTATAAATTCGATTTCCACTCGGTGGAATGATTTATTAACATTTCCTTTGTTAAGACTAGACAAACCGTGTCATTAAGTTCTGTAAAGCAACAGGATATATTATGTGCAATTTGGATAGAAAGTAGAGAGCAAAGTGACTTGACACTAAATTTTTCTCTGTCTCTATGTCGATAGATGTTAAGAAAAAACCTCTTCAGTTAAGTACATAGTATATAATATATATGTAGGTATAGCCGTGATAGCACACAAACGTGCGACTGATACGCGACGATTGTGGGTTCGATTCTTAATCGGGGGAATGAAGTGTTTAATATTTGCATATCCTTACTCTGGTAACGAGGTAAAACGCGGCGCTGAGTTACGTCAATCAATACCAAATTCTTTGAAAATTCTTATTTCTTCGTGAGGAACGGAAAAGTCTTTATGGGAAATGATTGTTTTAACACTAGGTTCCCAGGTTCTCGGTTACGATCTACGGAACACAGCGCGAAGCTATAAAAACTTAGGGAAAACTTCTAAAAATACAAAAAAAAAAGAAAGAAAATCATAAATTACCAACCGCACCACGCTCCAATTATGATCAACAAAATATTTAATAGTTCTGACACTAGCGGCTTTCATATCCGTTTCGCTCAACTGACTAACACATGTTTTTACATTTATAGAAAACTGTACGCGGATATCAAATATACTACATAAATTTATAAAACTGAATAGTTTGTTTGGATGACCGCGCTAATCTTAGGAAGTAACTGTTTAAATTTATTGTTTTTTTTGTGTTGTATAGTCCATTTATCAAGAAAGGCTATATAATATATAGGATAAAATATAACATTATGTCAATAATTTCGAAGTAACATAGTTATTTTCATTTGACGATGCGGGCAAAGCTGCAGGTGAAAACTAGTAATGCATATAAAGGATATGAATTTTATATAAAAAGCTTATATAATTATTAGTTTTTGTATGGGATAGGGTTACCATATAGTTAGTGTTAAGATTGATTGAGACATGATCTGTAATTTATGTAGTAGTATGAAATAAAAAAACCGGACAAGCGTCAATCGGGCTCGCCCACCGAGGTTACGTACAAAAATTGGAGTTCTCTCTCTCTCTCTTTTTCTGCAATTCAAGCTTACCCAGAGCTCTTTCACATTACTCTCACTTGAACTAGCGGCTTTAATACCAAATTTTGCCCCTCTTATGACATTTTTTTTTTGCATTTTAACCAAAAATGTATAATTTTTTAATGTAGAGTTTTTCCTGAACTAATACTACATGTAGATGCTAGCTGCCAATTTTCATAATTCTAGGTCAACCGAAAATATTCTATTAATTTTGATTCCTTTCATAGTGTCGAAATACGCGTTATTTGCTATATAAGCGCCTATATCTTTTTTTAAGTAAATATGGTAATATCCGTACCCGTATCCGACCGTAGATTAATCGGATTTATCTTTTGTATTAATCTGGTTTGAATTTCAACTCGATATCTCCTAGCGTTCCTGAAATAAAGGCTTTTGAAAGACAGACCCACGGTTGGACGGACAGACGGACAACAAAGTGATCTTATAAGGGTTCCTTTTTTTCCTTAAATGATACGGAACCGTAAAAATGTGTATGACAATTATTGACAACTGAAATAAGTTTGAAGAAGAAAAAATAGTATCAGTTTCAGCACACAGTGAGGTAGGCAGAGGCAACTTAGTGTCAAGCTACACCGTTCTGCATTTTCCGTCCCGAATTCTGGAGGCATCGCTTATTGAGCCTCGCTTTGCGAGTGGGTATCGAACCCACAATCTGTCGCCATTACAATCACACGCTTGCGTCCCTGCGTCACGGCTGGCCTCGGTATATTTTAAACAGCTTTTTTATTATTACATGCAACGAAGCGCACAGTAGATCAAGCTCCCTGTTAAGCAAATACAATATATTTTTTACCTACAAGCTGTCACTCGTCCATATAAGGGCAGACAGACAGAACTTAGACATTAATTTTTATCGTTCCCAACGCACCGCCCACTTTTCGAAATGTAAGTTAGTACCTTAGAAATAAAGTCATCTAACCCGATTTTTTTAAACTTGTATTTGCGAAGAACTGGCCGTAAGAAGCCTTTTCTATATGTATATTCTATCATACTTTTTATGTTATGTCACATTTATTGTTCAGATGTCATATTAAATAATGAATTTGCTTAAATAATGAAAAGAAATACATGTGAAATTAATTTAATTTAAATAAAATAAATCAGCTTCACGCTGTATCCCGCACACAGCAGGGTAGGCAGAGGGAACCTACTGTTAAGACACTCCGTTCCCTACTTTCTGCCGTATTCTGGAGGCATTGCGTGTTTAGTGGCAGAACTCAACGCCGCGCTTGTCCTCGACACCAGAGCGAAGAAATGAAAATATAAATTTAAGTAAATATTTCATCTCCTCGAGTGGGGATCGAACCCACAACCAGTCGGTTTTACAGTCACACTTTGTGCCGCTGCGCCACGACTGGCCTCAACTTTAATTTAATTCCAAATTAAAATATATCATAAACTAAGTAGTATCATCCTAGCGCTAGGTTTTGGTGACGTGACCGGACGGACATCCGGCTCCATGCCGAGTTTGGAATATTGTATATTTAATTGGTTTTGTAACCATTATTTGTATTAATCAACGTTGACTTTTAATTTTTATTTTGATAAAACATTTCATTCTTCACTTTTCACCATTTTTTGAGATTTTATAGGTGAAGGCGGTATTTTTATATGCATTGTGTTGGGTAGCGTTATCTCTTTTTTACGGTACAACCTCTTTCGTGTTCTCCATACAACGTGACATTGGCGAAGAGATTTGTGCTCAACTGGTACGTAACGGTTGAGGCCAGTCGTGGCGCAGGAGCACAAAGTGGTTGTGGGTTCGATTCCGACTCGAGGAAATGAAATATTTATTTAAATTTATATTTTCATTTCTTCGCCCTGATATCGATCAAAGCATGAAGTTGAGTTCCGCCACTCAACACGCAATGCCTCCAGAACTCGGCGGAAAGTGGGGCACGAAGTGTCTTAACACTAGGTTCCCTCTGCTTACCCTGCTATGTGCGGGATACAGCGTGAAACTGTATTTTTTTAATTTGGTACGTTAGCAACAATTTTTAATCTGCTGTTATTACAATGACTAAAAAGACTAGCAAATATCTTAAAACTTGTACGCCACATTATAATAAGTGTGTATTGAATGTGACTCAGCTAAGATTGTGAGTCATTTCCGATGCGAATTCTTGTGACGTCACGGGGTATGCGCCTGCGATGCGAAGACGTAGGAATTTTACATATAAATATACCTTTGCATACATATATCCTAGATCAGCTTATTCTATACTAGCGGCCCCCGCGTGACTTCACCCGCTTTGAAGTATACGAATATTTAAGAAATTACCATCAAAATTTCCAAGTCTACGATTTCTTGGCGGACAGATAAAATTAAGCTTTTATGTAAAGCCCATAGAGAAATATCTATTCATTTAGACATGGATTCGTGATCATGTGTTAACTTTTTAGACCGTATTTTAAAATCGTTCTCAACTCTGAAATTGATCTGAGTTATTATATTATAGTAACCTGTGTCAGAAAAGACTACTTTTCTAAACAATCTGTTTAGATTTTTGAGATTTTATTTATTTCGTGTACCATTTCATTTTATTTATACGCATATGCATACTCTTAGGAGGTTAATAAAAGGTTAAGGCAATCAGTTGTTAAACTCTCATGAATAATTCAATAACTTTAAAAAGCTGCTTCACGCTTTTTCACGCAAAGTAAGTTAGACAGGCAGTGTCTTAACACTAGGTTAAATGTTAAGACACGTTTTGCCAATTTGCCCAATTTTTGAGACATTGCGTGTCGAGTAGCGAAACTCGAATGTTGCGCTTTATCAAAAATAAAATAAATTTAAATGTAATAATTCCCTCGAGTGAAGATCAAATCCGCAACCATCGCCTTTACGTTTCAACATTCTCAATATTGTAGTAAAAAATAATCACTAGTCATTTTTATACTTAAAAAACATTTCTTGGCGGCTATTTATATTTTTTAAAAAACAGGCCACCGTAACGCAGTGGCACTGCCTCTAAACTCGAGGCTTCTGGGTTCGGTTCCCACTAAGGGGATTTAATTATTTAAATTTTCCCGCTCTAATAACAAACGGGGTGTATTAACAGTAGATTTACTCTGCCTACTTTGCTATAAGCTGGGTACAGCGTGAAGTTAAAAAAAATATATACATAGCTTAATACCGGTAGGAGGTATGGTTATTATTGTATATATATATAATTTTATTTGTTTATCTACAAAGGCCATAGGTTTTGATAACATACTATTTATCTAATAAATAAAAAAATGGTGTAGATTTGAGTTCCACTTGAGGGATTTACTATATTTATTTTTATTTCGCCGATATGATATACAGTATGCTCTTTAAAAGAAACTTATATCTTTAAAACATTTTTTTTTCATCCAGTATCCCCAAATCCTCCAATTTTCATGGCATTACATGATTATTACTAAAGCTAGAAAGTAGAAAATAATGAATTCCCTTGAGTAGAAATCGAACCCACAGCCATCACGTCCACGTTATATACACGCTGTGCTACGAAATTCTCATTTTCTCATATTTCATTTAAGAAATGAGGAAATTATTAATAAAATATACTAATTTACCTACATACTACATAACATAGAAACATCGATTAATCGCAAAGGAAACCCCTTTTAGTGTCATCGTGACGTGGACAATGTCAGACTGGACTGTCAGAATGTGATTGTGGGTATTAATCTCTTAATTAATTCGGAGGAATATCTCGCTGCTAGCGATCGCGGCGTTAAATTTCGCCACATCTAATTTGAACGGAAAGTGGAGAAAGGACCCTGTTACATACTAGTACACTAAGGGTGTCTCGAAAATTGTTTTTTGTCTCACAAATTATGCAAAAATGTAGAGTGGAATATTTTAACACCCGTTCCTCTGCCTGCCGAGCTATATACGGGATACAGCGTGAAACTTAAAAAAATACCACAGTATAAAAAGCTTCCTGAACTTCATTAATTACTATAGAAATATGTATGACATGATAATATTATTCTTTTAATGAGATATAAGAGCTTCAAGCTTTATTAGCTGGTTCAGTGAAGCATAGTGTAGTTTTCTCCTTATTTAATAATATATTTATGCTTTAAACATGCTTCTGTAGATGACTTCTAAAGGGCATAAGTAGAAGAGTGACGCATTTCTTGCTTGTTATTTAAATTTCAGATGTTATGACATATTGATGATAAGCATGAAGACTCCCCCACTATGACGAGGGCGTGTATGAAGAGGTTGAGAACAGTTGAAGAGGCGAAAGAAGTATGCAGAGGCCGTAACGTTTGGCGCACGGTTATTTATGGCGATTCTGTTAGGGATGAAACGTGAAACTATAACAATGAAAAAATAATAATTGACCTTGATAGAGCCATTTGAGTAGGTATTACAGTATTCATATGTTATTGTGGCTCTGATTTAAATTTCATTTTGTATCCTTTTATTTTATTTTATACTAGACTCATGTAAATAATAGTTAAGTTTCATATATTAAACGTACTAATCGAATTTAAATAGGTTAAATGTACTTATTTTATTTTTCATTATCCTTTATCTATTTTAACATACTATCTCTTATAGGTTATTCAGAAAAGAAAGAAGATAACCAAATAAAATAACTTTTTTGAAAGAAAATAAAATAAAATTAAATGTTTGTCCATATAATAAAACTTTATTGTGTTAAATGGTATGTGGGTATGCGTCATTGTAAATTCCAACTGCAGTTAAGCTTAAAAGCTCAAATGTTAACTACTACTTCTACAGCAAGAGCTATATGTAAATACATATTTTATGAAAATCCTAGAATAACAAACACCATTAGGGAAAACCAGCTTTTACGTAGGCTTCATTATTTGTCATCTTATATAGCCTCCTTGGTTTTTGCAACTATTAAATTGCATTATAGTACAAACGATCAAAGTGTTTACTTTAAATGTCCTGTTCTATAGTAAACTTTTTTTTAATTTAGCTTCACGCTATTTCCCGCATAGAGATGCAGGCAGAGTGAACATAGTGTTAAGGAGTGGGGTACTCCCCACTTTCAACTAAATTGTGGAGATATTGCTTGTTGAATAGCGAGATTTAACGCCGCGCTTCGTCTAACAGAACGGAGAAAATAATAAGAAGTTGGTATTTATTACCTAGATAAAGGTCAGCCTTTCTTTTCATTTAAAAAAAAATCAGCTTTACGCTGTATCCAGCACACAGCAGCGTAGACAGAAGCGGTTTTTTTAAAAAGACATATATCTTTATAGCCATAATGACAAAAATATTTATTTTATATAACGGAAGAAACTCACCGAAATATGAGTCATTGTGCATTTAATTATTTTGGCGTCAGTAAAGTACCCAGTGCACACGAAAACTTTCACTTTACGACTGACTGTGAATACGTAATTTCATATTTATATTTATATAATTGAACCAACACAAAGTTACTTAACAATTGAATATAACGTTTTTTTTTCGTTAGCCTCACTCAGGCTGTATTCCGCATATAGAAAGGTGGGCACAGAGAACCACGACTCTTCGTTCTCCACGTATGTATATACTCCAAATCGGAACGTTATATAAATACTTGAATTTTAAAAATATATATCTAATCATTCATTGAGTAGGGATCAAACCCACAACTAACGTATTTACAATCACACATTGCGCCACGGCTGTTTTTCTTATTAAAACCATTTAACAATATATTTATATGTAGAAAAACTACTTTTAAATAAATATTAGCACTTAGTAACGACCAGTCGCAGATGGTGATACATTTAAGTCGTATAGGTCAAGGTCGTAGATACAGTTCTCGGTTGGTAAATATTTACATTAAAGAATCACATATAATATGACATAGTTGTTGGTAATACAATAATGAATAGCGATGTTTCTTTCTAAGTCGCGAATTTATAAACCGATCTTAACTTTGAGATCGATCTTAAAATGCGGTTTTCAATTACGCATTATAATTTATGAATAAAAACAAGATATCAAGATCGATCTCAGAGTTAAGAGTGGTTTATCAATACAGGCCTAAATGTCTACAAAAAAGTAAAATTAAATTCAAGTTATTGAGAAGGCTAGTTCAACTTTAAAAGAATAAGTTAACAATAAGTTAATAAGGTAATTTGGTGAAACAACAATAACGTAATTCCCCGTTTTTAGACATTGTAAGAGACAATCAAAGTTTGTAAATGGTCTTTCCAAAATTTATCGATATTCTATCTCCTTTTAGGAAATGTATTGGGACCGTCGTGACGCAGGGGTACAAGTGTGCGACCTGTGAACTGGATTCGAATTCCACTCGGGGGAATAAAATATTTAAGATTTTCATTTCCTCGCTCTGATTGGTTGCCACAAACCAAAGCGCGGCCTTGATTTCCTCCATTCAACACGTAATGCCTCGAGAACTGAGGAACAGAAGAGCGGAAGTGAGGAACAGAAGTGTCTCAATAGGAAGGGAGTCTTAGCACTAGATTCCCATATTCTCATTGCCTACACTGCTATGTTTGGGATACAAAGTGCTGTAAAAAATGAGCGACATTACGTGCACGAATTATTATAAAAAAAACTTGAAGTAACAGCTTGACGCTTTTCCACACGAAACTAGGTAAATTTATTGGGTATCTCAGCACAGTGGAACAGCGTGTGACTGTAAGCACGTTGATTGTATGTTTGACAGATAAAGCGTTGAGTTACGCCACTCATTCCTCCTACCTTTTCCGACTACACGCGGCAAAAAGCTTGAATTAAAAAATATGAAAATACAGAATAACTTATTCTCCAAAATGTGGGAGTTGCGTAGAAATAAATGAAAAAAAAACCTATATAGAAATTGGATCCTAAATCTTAATTACTGGCTTTATGTAAAATAAATCACGGTACAAGTTTCTTATCGATCTAAGCTTCGTCAGAACGGGTTTAGATGGATGTAGATTTAAGCCTCTGCGAACTTTGTGAGTGAATTATTTCTATATTATTACACATTTTATATTTACACATTATTTCTATAATTTTACACTATTTTCTATAATATAAATTTATCGGCCGGTCGTGGCGCAGCGGCACGAGGTGTGACTGCAAAGCCGACTGGTTGTGGGTTCGATCCCCACTCGAGGAGATGAAATATTTACTTAAATTTATATTTCCATTTCTTCGCTCTGGTGTCGAGGTTAAGCGCGGCGTTGAGTTCTGCCACTCAACACGCAATGCCTCCAGAATTCGGCAGAAAGTGGGGAACGGAGTGTCTTAACACTAGGTTCCCTCTGCCTACCCTGCTGTGTG
>JAATLQ010027665.1:16269-29813 GCA_013421005.1 Heliconius erato x Heliconius himera | reverse complement strand
ATTTTTTTATTTTCTATATCATTATATTGACTAATTGCCCTTAGGAGATGTGGTTGTCTTGATTAGAAGACATTAAAGTAAATTGAGACATGTTTAACATTATAAACACTGTCATAAAGCGCAGCGTTAAATTCCATCACTCAATACTGCGGAAATTGGGCGGAATGTTTTAGCACTATGTACCGTCCGTCTGATATTGAGAAGTATTTTTTTGTCTTTGTAGTAAAAGACTTTACCGTCTTTAATTAGAAATAGTGTTATGTTGTATATAAATTCTCATAAGTAATTATTTCTAAAATGTTGCTCTTCTTCTTGAATTGTCTTTGACTATCGTAACATAGCTTAGATGTTAGGAAAACCAGCAGAAATGGGAGTAGGATGCATACAAATAAAAAAATTGTCAAAAGTAAGTCGTACACGTCGATGAATGGTTCTGAAGTAGCAAGCATACGTTGTGGAGATCTACATTACTGTTTCGCCAAGAAAAAAAACACTTTGTTAATCATAGTGTCCAGTATATTGTCTAATATATACTTAGATATTAGACAGAGACTCATCACGAGCTTTAACTCAATTTAATTATGCAAAATCTTTTTATCACGTACATAATTATTATCCAAATTCTATGTTTTGTTTAGTCTAGCTTATAAATCTGAGTGCGGAGTGTGGACCCGGGTCGTGCCCCAAGTTATATAGTAAGCCGGTCAAAAACCTTATCCTGAAGGTGATTGTGTATCTAAGGTCGTAAGGAGAGTCGTCGGCCCGTCCGCAAGGTGTCCTGCCCTATATCAATATGAAATATTTTGTTATATCTCCATATATATATTAGCTGTATACAATTGGATATGGACTATGGGATGGGACATCTAAATGTCTATGGACATTTAGATGTCCCCGTGGCTCAGTGTATGGTTTTTATCTATACATGCGGTGTTTGTGGGTTTTTCTTTTAATGAGGGAGAGCTTCTCGGAAAAGTTTAAGCTTTTCGTGTTTAAACGTTTGGCTTTTAACATTAAATAGCTCGTCTTCTATCTTTTCTTTAAATCGGAAAATAGTGAGTGTCTTGACGCTAGGTTAAAAGTGGAGAACAAGGATATTCCTGCCTGCCACTTATTTTTTTTTGATGTTCATGTATAAAGCATAATGTATCATCTGTTCTAAACTCTCAACGACGACCTTGAGCATTAGGTTTTTAACCCGATGCGTACGTTGACTGGGACGTGACCTAGGGCAGGGTTTCATGTAGGGCAAAGTTCTTCCAATTTGTATAAACTTTTGTATCTTCATCGGACAAAGTAAGGGCGGGTCTTTATAATCTATGATTTCGTAGATACGGGTTCAATTCTAGCGTAACTTTCTTTATAATAGTTTTATTTTGTATATATGTTTATATAGTGTAAGGCCTAATCACATCCTCTAATCTCATAATGATAATACAAGAATGGTAGCTGATTGAAGCAATTCTTTCAAAGGACCCACTGTTAAGAATAATTTAAATAAGATGAGATAAACATAACTTTTATATTTGAAATGAAAGCCTATTGAGATTCTTGCCAGCCCTTGCTGGAGTGACCTCCGGGTCAATAGTAGGTTAATGTTCATTTAACGATTCTTAAGTGTCTTCAAAACTCTACTACATATACTCTTCTATATAATACTATTCTACATGAATAAAAAATATTTTAAATTACAAAATTCTACGATACTACATTTTTCATACTATAAGCTGAAAAAATAAAGAAATAATTCAATAGCTTTTTATAGTAATAATAATCAGAAAGTCACATTAGGAGTGCCTATAGGTATTTTTGTTACACGCTGTATCTTAATTTCAGCCCAATTTCAGAGACATATGATGTTAATCGGCGGAACTTAGCGCCGCGATTGTAAATTATACTTATTTCTCCGCCGCTTGACCCTGTATTACAATTCAAAGAGAACATACTGTTAAGACACTGTGTTCTTTTCTTTAGTCTCATTTCACTATATGTGTATCTTAACACTATGTTCTCTTTTCTTACTCTGTTATAATACGGACATATGTAGAAAAATCGTGAAACAAAAAAAAACGATTTACAAAATTTGTTGATATTACTCAATTAGGTACATGTCTATACATTCCTTTAAAAGTTTAAACCAATCGTACCATACATTCACATACATAAAAGAAAAACTAATGTCCAATAAGTAATATAAAACATAAAAATAGAAACGTTACACATTACAACCAACGGGCATTGATCTCATATGAGTATTTATTAAATATTAATTTATAAGAAAAAAGCCGCGCGTGCGTTTCCGGACGGGCGCGCGGCAAAAACGCGCGTGCAAACGGCGTAAAGTGTTTTTCAGTTTGTTAATTATCGCATGTGATATGTGAAAAGGATTTATTGAATAGTTACTGCGTGGGCGATCTTCCGGCACGCGTTCTACGGTATAGAGTACGGTCGACGAGTCGTGGCCACTCTAAAGTCACGC
The DNA here is from genome assembly GCA_013421005.1 of Heliconius erato x Heliconius himera. NCBI lineage: Eukaryota > Metazoa > Arthropoda > Insecta > Lepidoptera > Nymphalidae > Heliconius > Heliconius erato x Heliconius himera. Next base: position 27,334 of record JAATLQ010027665.1, on the reverse strand, counting down.
TAACTTTGCTGCCTAATGCTAGCAGTTGCATCTGGCTGCGCAGATTTGATTTTAGGATTTTTCTTAATTTTGATTATTTAGTTCCCGAGTGCTCAATGCGCAAAAGTTGGGAAAGCTTAAACTCAGGGCGGCCACGACTCATCGACCATACTGTACTGGCGCAGTGGATATTACCTCTAGTTCAGGGGTTCCCAACCTTTTCTTGATCCAGGACCACTTTTATATCATTCTTAGTAGCAGGAACCACTATGTAGATGTAATAAAAATTAACTGTGATAATCAAACAGAAACTTTAAATCAAACTCTACAGGGACGTACATAAAAAAAAATATTTTACATGAAAAAAATATTTTACGTCGTGGCGCAGTGTCACAAGCGTGTGACTGTAAACGCGATGGTTGTGCGTTCGATTCGCAATGAAGAAATAAATTATTATTTATTAATATTGTTACTTCTTCGCTTTGATAACAAGGCAAAGCGCGGTCATTTGACCTTTTAATTGGACAGAGTAATAGTTTGTTTTTTTTGCCTTTAATTTAAAAACTTCTAAATTTAAAAACTTCTTCTAAAGCTGTCGAAGCTTTGACCAAACATGGATTCACGAGTGTTTCTCCCACTGTGTAAGGTTTTTTAAGATTGTGCTATTCATTTAGAAACCTCAAACGATGCTACATCTTGCTGTGTGCTCCCATCCCGTTGACTTTGAATATGGCTGATATTGATGGTGTCTTAGAAGCGACTAAAGTATATGTGGGAGAGTCACGTCGCCAGCAGTGGGAAGACGCATGGGTCAATTATCTGGCTTTAAGTTGACTCAGACGTCAGTGTGCGAGAATTATATGCTGTCAGAGATCTCCTCCGCTGAGGTTGTAATACTTGGCGATTTTAATGCGCATAATACATATAAATAGCCAGCTCTTGGTTCATCTGGAGGATCACCGATTGATCAATGACCGTCAGTATAGCTTCCGCCATGGTCAATCCAGTAATTTTCGGGTGTAGGTAAACCCGAAAATTACCGGTACCACTTCTACCCACTGCTGGTCTGCGGCTATCGAAAGCAAGGGAGAGGGCCTAACAGACAGTACTTGCCTATCGATCAAGTGTGGCATGAGGCTCCTGCAAAACTACCATCCTATGGGCTTCTTGAGAATTTATGTAAGTGGATCGTCAGTTTTAATTTCATTTCAATGCTCGTAAACGCTGGCGTCCTTCTAATCTGCGTGTTGTCCCCTACACTATTTCTTTTATTTATTTATTTTATTTATTTATTTGATTTGGTTTGCTAGTGGCTATTACATTTTTAAATGAGTAATTTTACAAGCACAGCATAATACAGCAATTTCTTCTGAATATCAATGGCAGTTGGAGGATTCTAAAATATAGTGCTATGTGCTATTATCTGGATAGCACAATGAACGCAGAATACTCCGGTTCACCAAGTCTTTCCAGGGAAAACGTTGGCCAGTGCCGAAATAAGCTTGTGTCTTATCATGAAGAATCCCTCGTGAATGTTTCCTCATGGAGTGAAAGTAGACTGACTCAATCAACGAGAAATTCCATTTGTCGTTTCACCAGTTTTCTAGAATAGTCTTTTTAAAGCTGCGGCCAGTTTCAGCACATTGGGCCTTAGTGTTTCGAGTCACAGTGATACATATGTTGCGACTTATTTCATAAAATTAATGATTTAATGTATAATTATTTCAAAGTATTTTAATAAATTTGTTGTTTCTAGAGCAAACTCTACTACTACCTATGTAACATGCTCACTCACTGCGCGATGGCCAACGCCTCACCATCCCCTAAAATTAAAATCGTTCGCGGACCATATTTAGGCTTCTGCGTATCACTGGTGGTCCGCGGACTACTGGTTGGGAGCCAGTGCTCTAGTTAGACATAAGAATAAATCTTCAAGTCGGTATGATCAAGAAATTTAGGATATTTGTTTATTTTACTAGATTTATTTAAATGGTAACCCTTTTACAGTACATATCTGTGGTTGTATAAAATATTTCTCAAAATATGATTTTCTTTACTTCAAGTTTAAGTAATAATTATTATAATAGAAACAAAAAAAACTAATCATTTACTAGAAGCCGTCGTGGAGCAAGGGCACAAGCGTGCGACTGTAAATGCGACAGTTGTGGTTTGGATTTCCACTCGAGAGAATGAAATATTTAAAATTATCATTTCTTCTGGTAACTAACTTCAACACGCAATGATTCGAGAATTCGGCGGAAATTGGCGAATGAAAGTGTCTTAAGTGGCGAATGGAAATGGAGTGCCTTAACGTTATGTTCCCAGTTTCCTCTGATCACCCTGCCATGTGCTGGGATACAGCGTGAAGCTAAAAAAATCTACCATTAGTAGCTAGGTAAACAGACAACATTTAGTTCCATGCTTGCTTGCAGGCAAAAAAATATAGAGTTACTCTCCTGTCCCAACTTTTCGCCTTATTTCAAAATATTACGTAGCGGACGCGGAACCTAAAGCAGTGGTATATGCCGAGGTAACAACAAAAACATTTTAAATATAACCATTCCACCTAGCAGCGCAAAGTGCGCCATGACGACCACTGCACTTCCCCCAAAAGAAAAAAATATAAATAATAAAATTATATAAAAAACAGCCACCATAATTAAAAATCATAGGAAATAGTCGTGAGCTTAATAAAGCTCATATTATATTTTAGCTTAAGCAAGATGCATAATGCATTTAATTGTGCGCCGTGACCATTGTGACGTGACGCACGCGACGCTCCAGAGTATCGGAGCGAGCGAAAGAAAAACTTCAAACGAGGTTATTATAGAACGGTATATCTGAGGAAAAAAGTTGGGTGATCGTCTTATATAACAGGGGTGATGAACATTTTCACAATGGCTTTAATAAATATTGTGAACTTGAGATTTAGATATATTTAGCGTACACACTGTATACCGCACATAGCAGTACGGAGAGGGAACCTGGGAACCTAGTGTTAAGAAACTCCGTTCTAATTAAACACTCCAGTTCTCCAATAAGATGAGAAGAATACTTATTTAGAAAACGTATTAAAATCGAAACAAATTTTTAAAAAATTAAAAAAATAAAAAGATGAGAAGAAATTGTGTAGCTACTTCAGAGCTTTTTCTCCGATAGCAGGGTAGGGAGAGAGAGAAGTGTTAAAATACTCCTTATTTTCCACCTAATTTTCGATATATTATGCCCGCAAAGGCTCGCTGAGGCCGGTCGTGGCGCAGCGGCACGAGGTGTGACTGTAAAACCGACTGGTTGTGGGTTCGATCCCCACTCGAGGAGATGAAATATTTACTTAAATTTATATTTCCATTTCTTCGCTCTGGTGTCGACGTTAAGCGCGGCGTTGAGTTCTGCCACTCAACACGCAATGCCTCCGGAATTCCGCAGAAAGTGGGGAACGGGAGTGTCTTAACACTAGGTTCCCTCTGCCTACCCTGCTGTGTGCGGGATACAGCGTGAAACTGATTTATTTTTATTTATGCCCGCAAATAAAATAGCCCACATATAGGTCTAGCCTGCTATATAGTGCGAACCTAGTATTACTACACTCTGTTCCCGACATTCTGCAATTTTTTTGAGACATTGCAAATTGAATAGCGAAACTCAACGCCGCGCCTTGTCTTTTTACCTTAGTCTGAAAGTGAATCGAATTCACAAGACAACCCACTCGCTTAGGTACAGTCAGACGCTATACCACTGCGCCACAAATGCTTCCTTGTTAGAAAAATAACTGAGAAAATAGCGATTCCCTCACCACACTATCATTATTTGTCAAAAATTACATTACATAATGAAGCTAATTTTTTCAAAGAACAAACAATTACTTAGATAAATATTTTCAAAGCCTCAAACCCAGTACTTTCGAAGATATTAAGAACTCCAATACATTTTTTTTATATAATAATAATAATAATACTTATATTTTTTTGATACGTTCAGTTCTTCAGTTCAGCTAAGATCGATTCAGGGAAGTTTACCGTCAAAAGAATAAAAATCTCTAGCATTTCTTTGGACTAATTTATTACTTTTACGTACAAATCTTTTAAGCATACGAGAAATTGTCAAAATCTTTATAGCGACGTATTAGAGGTCAGCCATGGGCCAGTGGCACAAACGTGCGACTGTAATCGCATTACGTTTCCAGGTACCTGCTATGTGCGGTATACAGCGTGAAGCTAGCAAAGTCTAAGAGCTTAATATTATAAATAAAGTGTTGATTTAAAATCTTAATGAATTATATTACAAACCAAAAAAATACGTGATTTGTTATATAATAAACAATTACTTAACGTAGTTCTCTTACAATGCATTATAAACTGCAACTACGCCAGTAATAATCATATGCGCAAATTCAGAGTTATCCTTGACCTTTGTGCGCCAATTTTTAAAATAGTGAAAACTTACTAACACGCAATAAGGATTTACTATCTTTAGTTGATAAAGTCTAAGCCAACCGAAGATTTTAGGTTAAAATTTATATTAATCGTAAGCTATGGAAGCCAATTTTGTTATATACATATATATATTATGTCCTAAATATATTTTGGGACTATCTAAGAACTCTAAGTAAGTTTTATTCTTTTTGTCGTAGATAATTTACAATAGCTTACTCATGTCCGCTTGATTCTTGGTTAATTTAGGTAAAGCATTCGAAATAGGATAAGAAGTTTAATAATATTCTAATATATAGCAACAAAACTTGAAACGCAAACATCAGATTAATATATAACTTAGAGGAAATCTGGCTCCCCTCTTACTCTACTTTTCAAGAGAGTAAAACGTCGAAAAACCACACGTGTATAATAGAACGTAAATTAATAAAATATTGTAATTATTGTCCATTTAAAAATGTATTTATTTATATTTTTTGTTTTAAAATATTTAACGGCTGTATGGTTTGTAATCTTTATCTCTCTCATTGTGCTATATAAAACATTTACGTCAATTTCATATGTAAAGTCAAAACAAAGATGTCAGTTGTCAGTTGCTAATAAATTACAAATATACTCTAATTGTTAAATTATTAGTTTATCATAATTTAAAACATAATTTTATAATACAACACAATTTTATCAAAAAAATTCATGAATTAACAATGTGGACTTTATATTTTCTTGGCATAATTTTTGTGATATTATGGTGAGTTACCAATATTAATATGTAACGCTGACGCATGCGACTTACTAACAATAAACAACAATATTATCCTTATTTCAGTTCACATAATGCAAATGCAACACATGAAAAATCAAACAACGAATTTGATTTACTTATTTTTACACAAGAATGGCCTGCAACTGCTTGTAAAGAATGGAAAAAGAAAGACCACTCTCACAAATGTTCTATGCCAACAACTGTGGATAGTTGGACCATACATGGCATTTGGCCTACAAAACTAGGAACAATGGGACCTTTCTTCTGTAATAGAACATGGATGTTTGATCCAGAAAAAATTAGGCCAATTGAAAAACAATTATCACAAGTATGGGCCAATATTTTTGGAGGTTAGTCTTAGTTTATGTGAAATTATTTTTTATGTTTAATCATGACATATGAGGCCCGTATCTCACCTTATATGCAATGATTGTACCCACAACACAATCCCTAGTTGGTTTAATGATTTATTATCATTTTGATCCAATAAGAGAAAAAATACACACAGTGAATTCTGCCACCAACAATACAATATCTAGAAATTAAGCAGAAAGTAAAGGAAGAAAATTTAACTCTAGGTTCACCTCTGCTTAAAGTAGGCAGAGGAGAACCGAGGCTTTAATTTTATATCTTAAATGTATAAAAATAATAATCCTATTTGCAAATGGAATAGTTTTAAATTCAATTTCCACTTGGGGATTAATTATAATTAAATTATTTCTTTTCTTCTGCTTTTGAAAGACTAAGAGTAACATTGAGTTCCACCACTAAATGCACAATGTCTCAAAATCCATTGCAAAGAGGAGACTAAAGTATCTTAATATTAACTTCTAGGTGCCCATAGAATATATATTTATAAGTGTATTCAATTTTAGGTACACCAATTTATCAGCTGTGGTCACACGAATGGTCCAAACATGGTACATGTGCCGCTCAACTCAAGCAATTTAATTCTGAATTTAATTATTTCTCAATGGGTATCAAGTGGTTGACACAGTACTCAATGCTTAATATACTTAAATCTAGAAACATAATACCTTCAAATGATATACAATACTCCATAACTGATATAAATGATGCAATAAAAGCTGAGCTTGGTGTAAATCCGGCCATTGAATGTAGAAAAGAAGATGGCGAAAATAATATATCAGAAATAAGAATATGTTTTACAAAAGATTTGGAACTAACAAATTGTGATGGTATTGGTGCTAGACAAAGTGTTGGGGAAAGCTCCATCTTGACTAACTGTAATCCGTCCAAAAACATTGTTTATCCACATTATAAAATGAATAGTATGTATGTACAATTATATAAATTAGTATCATGGTTACAATGGTTCACTTTATAAATTGACTTTATTTTTAATTCATATAAATATGAAATTTCTAAACTTTTTGGTGCATAATTAAAACTATTTAAATTTTATGACAAATTATGATTAAAATTATATTGTATCTATTTTTAGATGATATTTAATAAAAAATATATTTTCTTAAAAAAGAAAGGAATTTGATTGTATTCTTGTTTGCTGTATCACTATATGGTTGACGAGCTGCTCCCGAGTCGGCGGCAAAGTTCAAAGTTGTTTAACCTTTAGTAGTATTTTTGTAGTAGTATGCGTTTACGTTATTCACATCTTTGCGTAACTGCGTCACACGAAATACAGGTATGGATAAACATCGTAAAATGAAAAAAATAATCTTTCGTCTAAGCTGTTGAGTTATCTTTATTAATTTCTTTAGGTATGGGTTTGAAATATTTTACCCTATATGCTATTTCCGTAAAAGGAGCGCTGCCTCTTCCACCCTGCATATGGCGTAGTAGTCAGAAAATTTGCATGAGTTGTACGGCTTACTTTTAAGCCGCGGCGCGGCATCAAGTTCTGCTACGAACAAATTTTTATACATTATCAATATCATCAGTTTGTCCACCGCTGGACATAGGCCGCTACAATAGCTCACCGCTGAGCTCTATCTTTGCCTCTAAATTATTAATTATTTAAAGAATTTTAGTTCTATAATCTGTTTGATGACGTCTCTGCATCAGGCCAACTAGCCTGTCCCGTCTACTTGGCCATCAACAACCAATTTATCATGATGGTCTGTCTGTTGTCTTCGATCTATGTTGCCAAAATATCAAGGAATTTGTTGGTAGACAAGGTTCTCTGGCTACCTGAATAAACATGTTTTGAAAATAACAAAAATTTTAGATTTTTCTGGGGATCATTTTTGAGAGTATTATAATATTATTTTAGAGTGGTTTAACGTCTAAGTGGTTTTATTTTTATAACAAACTTGTTTTCATCTATACATAATAATGTAAGTAATGAATTATTATATATATTTTTTTTTAATTACAGTAATCAATATAATTTATATCCATAAGGTTAAACAATTTTAAGTTTTTCATAAGTATATCTTTATATTTTGACTGTATTTTGCCTAGATACTTAAATCTATAGTTGGTATATACAGGGTAATTACTTATAACTCTTTATAACCATAACTTTTGGCCATAATAAAAATTGTGAAAACAATTGCAATTTTTAATTTATTTTTTACTTTATCTTTTGTTATCACTTTTAAGAATTATTACTGAAAAATACAATAAATAATATCCCACATTCAAATTTTCATATATTTCAAAAAAAAGTATTTTACGTTCCTAAGTGTAGAATAACACTTTTAATAAGTTAAAAGTATTTAATAAATAGTATTCTCTTGCCAAACGATAATTGTAAGCGTTATCTTTGGGTAGTGAAAATTTGTAAAAATCTCCCTACAGAGATACTAACAACATAAGTTGTAAGAAGCGTATAAGAATTTTGACGTAGCTTGACGCTTGGACAGTTTCCAAGAGGCGCGGGATCATATCTCACTACGTTAAATTTTTTATACGTTTCTAAAAGTTGTATCCATGTACATATTTCTTACTTAATAATTAATTAATTGAATTATACATTACCTTTAGTGTTGCCAACTTTTGATGGTCATGTATAAATTAGGTTTGTTTTAAAATTTAGCATAGATACATCATTTTATATATTTAATATATTTTAGGGAACATATGGAGGCTTTATAATATATATTGAATATTTTTATGTTTTTATATAAGTAATCTTTTATTGATATATTTATTAAAAATGTAGCATAAAGTACCTTTTTCAACATTTATTTTTTTATCGCAAAAAATGGTGTATTTTTTAACTGCACATGGTTTATTGGTCAAAAAAACGATTAAATATTTTTTTTTAAAATAAATTGTTTTATTTCACCTTTATCGTTTTCTTTATTGTACTCGATATAATAGGAAATCTATTACTTTTTTAGAAAAAAAAATAAACACATAAAATGAAAATAATGACCCTTAACATGTGTTTAATCATTTATTTTCATTAAACTGAAAACCAATTCAGTTTTTAATTATACACAAAGTACATATTATATCTATTATACAACACTTGACTTCCCTTTTTTATGACATACAAAATAAAAAAAAGCAATTTTATTTCAAAAAGACAAAGTATGTAAAATTATTAAAATGTGTAGTTTTCATTTAAGTAGAAATAGATACAATAAAGTGTTTTTAACAGTGCGATACTCGTGGGTATGAATGAGTACGAAGAAATATTATAGATTGTTGAAACAATTTAGAGCATTGCTTATATCTTTTTTTAAATAAACAGTAAATTATGACACTAACTGTTTTTAAAAATTAACACAAAAATACATGTTTAGTCCAGTGCTTGAGTAATGGTGTTTCAAGTGACATTTATATGTATTTATAAAAACAACAACCCCACTTTTTTGTTTTTTTTTAGGGAGGTAAACAGGCAACATAATGTCGAGACACTCCGTTCCCCAAGCACCCTCGAATTTTCGAGATATTGCATATTGAATGGCGGAAGTCAACGGCGTGTTTCATGCTTCGCGGCAAATATACATTCCCGAGTAGAGATCAAACACACAATCGTCGCGTTTACAGTCCCACATTGTCCACTATGCCACGACGATCTCTTTTTTTATAGCTTCTGACATTTTCTAGAATATCAAATGTGAAATGAATCTACTAACTCCACCTCATAAGAGCAGCCTCTGTAACTATTATGAAATACATTCCAAATTAAATATAAATATTCCACAAAAATAGTACCCACAACCATCACTTAGTGCAAATATAATATTATTTCAATAAATTATTTTAAATGACAATTTTTAAAAAACAATATATAGAATATTCTAGAAGAAGCTTTACTTTTAAGTCAAGAGGCACAGGTTTAATTCCCGATTGAACATTTTATCTATATATTAACCCCAAGGAAAATAACTTTTTAAAAATCAATATTTTGTAACTTATTATATAAATTTAATTGTTAAATATTTAAAGTAACTGATTTTGTGTATACAGAGCTCCTTTTGATACAATAACCACTGCTGATGGAACCAAACCTGTAATGAGAAATATATAAAAAATATATATATTTTTAACATGAAATTCAAACAATAAGGAAAGTATAATGTTTAGAAATGTAAAAGAATTACTTTTTACTAGAGGCGCGGGTACAAGTCCAGCTACGTAGAATTTTTACGTAACTAAATCTTAATTAAAATTATTTTATAAGAACTATTCTAACTACTCCTAGTTTAAATAATGAACAAAAAATCCAGTCAGGAGAATTAATAAATATTTTTAAAGTTAAAGGGGAATTCGCAATTTGACTTCTATATATTCTTTTTTTTAACGTTACACTGTATCAACCACAAAGCAAGCCTGGGAACATAATGGTAAAACTCCATTCCCATTAAGACACTTCTATTGCCCCTCGAACAGAACCGAACCGAACCGCCACCGTTGAGTGGCGAAACTCAACTCCGCACTTTGACTCGTTACGAGAGCAAATGAAAATATGAGATATTTCATTTCCTCAAGTAGGAATCGAACCCAAAACTTGTCGCGTTTACAGTCGCACGCACGCTTGTGCCCCTGCGCCACAAGGAAGTATATACTTTCTACCATTACCCACACATTTTTAAAGACAGTTCAATTTTTTTAAATAATCTTTTATTAATTTATTACAACTTTTGTTCTTCTAAAACTATAAATAATATGTTTTACCTAGACTTTCTAAGGACATTTCATATTCATCCGCTGTGAATATCTTCTTTGGGAATGTTGTTAACAGTTTGAAGTTTTGATTCTTGGCATATTCTGCTGTATTCATTTGTACATATAACCTAAAAAATATATGATAAATATAGTTAGAAATCAGAAGCGAATGTTTATGAAAACAAGAAAAAAACACATCGTTCGATATGTTTCTGAAATAAGCAGAATGAGTGATATGTATCACCCACTAACAACTTCACATGAGTTTCCTTTCAATGAGGGCCATTGCCTACAAGCAATGGCTCCCGATTGACACAATTACAATGACTTTATAGTTCTTTTTCAACTATATCTAACCTGCTTTACATGAGTTTGCTAACAATATTAATAAAAGAAAGTAAATATTAAATTTTTAGGTAATGTTTATATCTAATAAATTAATATAAAATAAACCAACAATCTAATAATTGTGTTACTTCATAGTAAAAAAGACAGGAAATATTTCTGCCCTGTCACTCAGAAGAACTAATTTTATATAAAATGAACACTCCATGATCTTGAATATTCTTTATAACTATATATACAATGAATAAGGACATCTATTGTGGAATCTGATAGTAAACACGACAGTTGTGAGTTCATCTCCAATTGGATTACAGTTATTAAAACTTATATAGTTTTCCATCCAAAAAAACTATATATATATATATATATATATATATATATATATATATATATATATATATATATATATATATATATATATATATATATATATATATATATA
>JAATLQ010027665.1:0-16169 GCA_013421005.1 Heliconius erato x Heliconius himera | reverse complement strand
CACAACTGCCAACTGTTCTTTAGCACCAAATGTATGACAGAGTGTCTGTCCGTCTGGCAGTCTTATTTGTATGCGTGTTTGTTCATATGTCTTTGTCGATGGCAAGCTTGTGATGGGCGCAGGTATCGGGGCTGGGGCCGGAGCTGGTGGGGTAGGAGCTTGGCCAGATGCTGCTAATCTGAATGTTTATATATAAATTTAAAATATATTAGATCATTTATTTAATAATCTGATTAATTTTATGTTCATAATAACATTATCACTTTTAGGAATATCTATATATTGCAAACTATACTTCCCATACCCCACTAGGGATAAAGAGTAAGTTAAGAAAACTATACTTACTACTATGTCTTAAATTTCCACAGAAAGTGGAGAACATTATTTTAGATCACCTCTACCTACTCTGATATAACATATACTTACTTTCTTGCTTGTTTGTCAGCTTCAATTTGGGCACGAACCCTCTCCCTCGCTCTCTGGTCCTCTAATTTCTCACGACGCCTCTGTTCCACTAGTTTTTGCATTTCTTGTTCTTGCATCTTTTGTCTTGCTTCTTGCAAATCTTTGCCTGATTTGATGCGAAGCCTTTCCCTTTCTAATGCTTCAGCCTGTAAATTACCATTATTAGATATGCAATAAATTAATTCAAAAGAACTATGTTATCATTTAGAAATTATAATAGAATATTTCTTGAAGCAGTTGTTGTGTATGTTTCCCATTTGAGGGAATGATTATATCAAAATTTTTTAGAAGTGAAATGTTGAGTTTTATCACTCAACATGCAATGTCTCAACAATTGGGCAGTGTTTGGGGAACGGAGTGAATTATTGAACTTTACATCCTCTACCTGTAAAAAAGTAGTTAACAATAACCTTACCATGATACTATATTTTTAAGGTAAATAAAAATAATACAATATAAAGCATAAATTAAACATTAAAGAATATAACCTTTTCTCTATCCTCACGCTCTTTTCGTTTCTCTTTCATCCTTTCCTCTAGCAAAGCTAGCTGGGCTTTCTTTTCTTCCTCCGTCAAAGGTTTTTTTTCCTCTGTCGACTCAGAAAAACTGCTATGATTTGTTTTTGCCGCATGAAACTCCATTTCATCTTGATTTTTAAGCAATTTGTTGCATTCATCGCACTTAAATGACTTTGCTTCTTGATCACTACTCGCGCTAGAGGAAGCTGCTGGTTCAGCGGCTACGGGCTCAGCTGTGACGGGCTCGGCCGTGGCGGGCTCAGGGGCAGTACTCGAGTTACCAGCTATTGTATATCCTTGACTAAGATCAGGTTCATCTGCATGAGCAAGCAACCATTCCATAGCGGGCTCCACGCCCTTATAATTTGTCACTGCTAACGCTTTCTCACTAAAAACATTTATTGCAAGATTAATAACCTATCTATTGAAATTAAATTATAATATAATAAATAAATACGTACGCCCTCTCTTTTGGAAACCCCATTTCAATCAATGTTTGTATTTCTGCCATTATGCAATTATTTATTTAGACACAATATTTATTAAATAATTGCGGAAAATGCTATTCATTACTCGTCATTCGTCAAATCGAGATATATTTTGTAATTTTTACTTACAGTTTTTTTAAACATAGATTATAGATATAGAATATTGACAGATTATAAAAGTTCAGATAATTTATGTAGTCATATAACAAAATATCGTATATATTGACAGAATTATAATAATGTTAAAATGTTAAATTTTAAAATATATTACTACTATAAGTTTGTTATATTTTTAAGTTCATATTTAGATATACATGCCAATAATGGCAGCGTTCAAAAATATTTTTCTTATATTCGATATAAGGTCCAGTACCGTATTTAAAATTTAATATAATAAAACAATACAGACTGTCATTGTTAATAGTACTAATACTAAAAGTCATTCCAGTTTGATAAGCTATAGTAAATAAAATATTTATTTATTATGGCTTCGCATAAAAAAGTTCACAAAAGAAAAGGCATTCAAAACAGCGATCCGGGTAAAATTCTTGATTTAGTCATGAATCTCAATGACGAGACATCAGCTCTTTTGCAAGTAAAAATAAACATATATGTAAGCATCTAAAACTAAGTATCAATTATAATCAATTTATTATTAATGTAAGCTAAAAATAACTATAATAATATAAGTAATTACTGTTTACTTTTGAAGTTGCAGGAAGAGTGTGATGCAGAAACAGTGTTTTTAGTTATAGTACATGGCCTAGGCTCTGAAGCTTCTATAGAAGTAATAGGTTCGACCCCTTTGGTGCGAAAACATAAAATATTTGTAAGTTATTTTTCCTAATTTATGATCATTCATTCTTCTGTTTATTACTCTTTTTAATTTTAATTTGTTGTTTTTACTTTAAAGTGTATTTTTAGATGACTCAAAAATTATTAGAAACTCTAAAATCCAATATGGAACAAACTGAGCTGCTATCAAATTTTCATACCGATTTCCAAAATATCGTTTCACCTGTAAGTATTTCTTATGTCATTAAATCGGTTTCGATGACAAACGGACTACTATGATTTTTTTGTGTTGGATAAAACACAAAAAAATCATTCAATTCGAACCAGCAGTACCAGAGATTAGCTTGTTCAACCAAATAAACTTTTTTGTTGTTTTTTCCTTCACGCTGTATCCCGCCCATAAATTTGTAGTCAGAGAGAAACTGCAAACCAAATGTTGAGACTATGTCCATGCCGTTCCGTGCCTCGAACGAACGAATCGAACCCACATCATATCATATTTATAGTCGCACGTTTGTGCAACTGCGCCACTACAGGTTTCAACGGAATTCATTACAAATATGTTTAGCTCCATAATATAAATAAAATATTTATGATTAGGTATAAAAAATATATACAGTACATATAAATATTTTTATTAAACAAAACTGACTATTTTATTTCAGTTTCTTACGAAAGAAGCAAAGAAGCGTATTGTAATGTATCCATTATTGGATAAACCTTTCTGCATACTAGTGTGTGTGGTTGCGCCGAAAGTTCTAGAAGAAGACGTTGCTTTACTCACTCACGAATGCTTTTTGTGTGTATTTTGTTATATTATGGGAAAAAAATAGTGACAATTTTTAGAAAGAAGTACCTACGCCCTGATTTCTTTATTAAGGCCAGAGAATTTTAAATATTATTATAACGAATTTAAATCCACAATTTCCATCGAAAGTCGACAACGTCAATGTACCTATGTATATCATTTAGGTATACCTACTATAGTTTATTTTTGGCTTCACGCATCTAGTGTAAAACAGTCGGCATTATCTATGACGATATTTTAAAAAGATAATTTTATTTTGTTATGTAAATATAAATTATAAAATAATATAAAAATCGCTTCAGCAGTTCCGATTTTAAACAGACAAACATACACATCTTGGTAATTGTTTCCTAATGATATTCGTTTAGAAATATGATCTATTTTTATAGGTTTTGCTGGCCCGTTCTACACAAGACAATAGCGTTAGAATACGAATGTACTTTGAAGCAAAAATGTCAACAACTTCTTCGAGTTGCACGAAGACTGTTTACACAAGTAAGTATTTTTATTGCTGACATTAAGAACGTCTATGTCCACGTCGTCCGTCCCACTTTCCGCCGGATTCTAGAGGCGTTGCGTGTTCGTTCGTTCGTTGCGTTGCGGAACTCAACGCCGCGCGTTCCCTCGTTACCTGAGCGAGGAAATGAAAATTTTACTTACCTAATTTTTTCGAGGAAGGATCGAATTCACAACCTGTAGGGTTCACAGTCGCAGTTGTGTCCGTTTCGGTTACACACGGTTCATTTCACATGATGGACAACCTTCCTCAACGTGTATTTACCATGTATAAGTAATGTTCCTAATATATTATGAATTAGAATATTTCATTGTAGCATCCAATAAAAAAATAAAATTAAAATTAAAATAATTTTCCCCACGCTGGATCCGAACCCCCAATCATAATATACTTCTCAACTTTTTTAACATAAAAGAACTAGCATTTTAACAATTTCAATACTTAGGTGGCGTCACTAGACACTTTGTTACAAATAGCAATGGAGCAAGCAAAACAATTGACCAAAGCTGAACGCTGCTCTGTACTCTTAATCGACGTTGACCGTATGGAATTAGTTGAAAGAATACGCCCTTCTAACACACAAAATGGGGTAATTTTTTTATAAGCTTCACACAGAAGGAACCTAATGTTTAGATAATCCGTTCCTTCCATCCAATTATTGAGATATATTGTTTTTATAGTCATAAATACTTAAGACATATATGTAAAATGTAATAAAAAGCAGAATGGCTGCCATTTTATCGCTTAGGAATAGAATTGCAGCACAGCAGCACTGAATTTTGACAGAAAGTAGAGATCACACTGATCTCTCTGTCTGGACAATAGATGCTCTCTGCATCCATGCTCTGTAGGAAAAAGCATGAAGCGTCGTTTTTCTATAAGCAGTGTTAGGAAACGATAATGTCTAATTTTATGTTTTTTTAAGGACGATACAGATGTTATTGAACGTAGGTTTCCCATGAACATTGGTATAACGGGACAGGTTATTAAAACTGGTACGCTTATTAATTGTAAAGATGCTAGAATGCATCCAGCTTATGATACTAACGTTGATTGTTTACCTGGAATTAATTGCAAGTTTGTATTTTTTTTAATTCAATTAAAGTATTTTGAAGTATAACATTATTTATAGAAGCTTTAAAAAAATAATAAAAAAAATTTTGAAAAAAATAAGCTTTACGCTGTATCCCGCACACAGCAGGGTAGGCAGAGGGAATCTAGTGTTAAGGCATTCCGTTCCCCACTTTCCGCCGAATTCTGGAGGCATTGCGTGCTGAGTGGCGGAACTCAATGCCGCGCTTTGCCTCGACACCAGAGCGAAGAAAATTTAAACTCAAGTCTCAATATAAATCATTCTAATCTAAGTACAAATGTAACATTTTCTAAACTAAACTTCTAGATCAATCCTTTGTTTCCCAATACGCGAACAAACTGGCATAATAGGTGTAGGTCAGTTGATAAATAAAATTGGTGATCCATACTTTGATTTGATGGACGAGGAAATGGCCCTCGCGTTCAGCATATACTGCGGCGTCTGCATCACGCACTCCGTCGTGTACCAGAAGATACAGGAGGCTCATATTAGGAACGCGTTAGCTAATGAGCTGGTTATGTACCATATGAAGGTTATTTACCATATAGTAAAGTTCAATAAAAAAAAAGCTCAATATTTTAGTAGACACCGCCTTCCAAGGAAATAAAATTGACTTGAGGTCATTTGAAAGAATATATTGTGATTATACTGAAATATGAAAAATGTCCAAAAAGTAGTAGTAGCCATCGTTATTAGTACTGAGATTTCTGCATCACACACTTTATCGTGTACAAAAAGATATTAGAAACGCGTTAACACATTAGCTGGCATAGAGCTGACTCCTACGGGCCCCGAGAACAAAGAATGGTTGATGTGTATCAATCGCTTTGTCCTTGTGTGCGTTTCTCATTGACAAAGAAAACTTATTACCTTCGATGGGCGTGGTAATTATTCCAATAGCTGGAAATGTACATTAACATTCCGGTAAGGTGGTTCTGTGTGACTGTGTGTTTGACCACAGGGTTGGGTTTCCAGCTTCTCGCTGCATCAGGGTAGCCAGAGGGAGCCTAGTGTTAACACTCCGCCCCCCATTTCCCGCAGAATTCTGGAGGCATTGCGTGTTGAGTGGCGGAACTCAACGCCACGCTTTGCCTCGAAATCAAAGCGAAGAAATGAAAATATTAAATATTTCATTTTCCTCAAGTGAGAATCGGACCTACAATCTGTCGCGCCTACAGGTCACTGGTCACTCATCCTGGTGCTCCTGCGCTACGACTGGTTGGGTTTCCATTAGCAGTAATGTTGTCTTAAGTCTAAGTTATTGTTGTATGCTATTAATATTATTATTTCCTTACTAAGGTTGGAGACCAAGAGGTATTCCGTGTTGTAGATTGTACTGGATTTCACAATCATCCACATATCGGTAGTCTACATTTTAATTTGCGAGCTCTGCCTCTAAGAGAGTTACCTTGCTATGTGTACAAAATGTTTAAGGATTTGGAATTTGACAAAAAGTTAATATTATTTTTTATATTTCTAATTTATTGTGAGTTGTTGAGTATTTACATTCTTTATGTTACTCAACTAGTGTTCTAAACACGACTTCCTCCGCATTGGTCTAAGAAAGAGATATTTCGCTACCGAGCAAACAAGTACTACAAAATGGGCGGAAGTTCCGTGTCAAAGTGTATTAACTTTCACTCAACACTAGGTTTATCCTGCCTACCGAGTGCTAAGAGTGTGATACAGCGTGAAGAAAAAAAAAATATTTCTTCGCTCTGGTATGAAGGCAAAAAGTACAGGGTCCGATTTCCGCCACAACACGCAATTCTCAACTGAAAAATTCGGCGGAAGGTGACTTAACTCTTAACACTAGGTTCCCTCTGTCTACCCTGCTGTATGCGGAATACAGCTTGAAACTGAAAAAAAAATATGTTCAATTTATTTATCATTTCTTTTTTGTATAGGTTTAACATAAAGCAACAGAAGCTAGTTAGGTTTATCCTACACGTCAAGAAGGGCTACCGCGACGTGCCGTACCACAGTTGGCTGCACGCCTTCAGCGTGGCGCAGTGGGCCTTCGCGGCTATGAACAGTTATAAATTAGTTGCGAATGGATATTATACGTATGAATATTTTTTGATTGGTTTTTTTTTCATTATTCATAGTATTTTTTTGTACTTGTAGAGTTTTGATTGTTTTATTGATTTAGATAGAATTAGTAGTGGAATATATTCTTTTATAAATTCGTCCTTTATATTTATACTAATGCTAAAAAAATATAAAAAAGATTATTTTTTTAAATATTTTTTTCTAATATTTAATCTTTTTTCCTCTTTTCAGCGATTTACAAGCTCTCATGTATATAATAGCAGGCTTAGTTCATGATATGGACCACCGTGGAACTACAAACAGTTTTCAGATTCAAGGACGTAAGTTCTCCATTTTATATTGAGCCTTATAAAGTCAAAGTGAATGTACGGATTAACTCAAAATATACACATTTAAATGATTGTAGATTTATTCTTATATAATATATGCACCTAATAAACTTGAGGCTGTTTAAGGCTTGTAAAGAAGAATAGCCTCTGACAGTAACGGCTGTAGTAAGTGGTTTTGGGTTTCATTACTAATTGGGGGAAAAAGTTAAAGAGATAGCTGTAGATCACTTTGGACAAAGTTTTGCGTTATGTCGTGTTGCTTAATATTAAAAAGTCAAGAATGGAATGGAAAAGTGGAGAATCTTATCTCAATGTTTATTGTCTTTGTGTATTTCCCCCACAAAGCAGGGAAAACCTAGTGTTAAAACATTTCGTTTTCCACTATCTGTCTAATTCCGAGGCATTATGTATTAAATCGCATAACTCAACACCGCAATCTGTCTCGTCAGAGCATAAAACACACGTGTTAATATTTTATATATGAATTTCACCTAGAAACGACTCTCGCCGCGTTATATTCAAGCGAGGGTAGTGTAATGGAGCGCCACCATTTGGCGCAAGCCATGTGCGTCTTGAACACTGAGGGCTGTGACATATTAGAGTCCTTGCCGAGGAGGGACTATGACAGAGCAATCAT
The DNA here is from genome assembly GCA_013421005.1 of Heliconius erato x Heliconius himera. Classification (NCBI taxonomy): domain Eukaryota; kingdom Metazoa; phylum Arthropoda; class Insecta; order Lepidoptera; family Nymphalidae; genus Heliconius; species Heliconius erato x Heliconius himera. Next base: position 8,467 of record JAATLQ010027665.1, on the reverse strand, counting down.
ATTGTTGCGTGATTACATACTGGCGACGGATCTGGCCAATTATTTTAAGTTAGTTTTCTTTCTTTAGTTGTTATTTGTCTTTAGTCCTGGACTTTAGCTTTCCACTGATATGTTCTTGTAAATATTATTTTTTTGTAAGCAAAATTTCTGTGGTGGGCACCAGACTATTCTGAGGTGGTTACGGCCCACCCCTCTTCCTACGTCCATAGCTACGCCTTGTTCAAACAGAGAGATGAAGTAAAACTATGAAACTGATTTAAATATAATAATTACTATCTATATGAATATATTATAATTAATAAACAATTACAATAACAGAAATCTAAACGAATATAAAGCGATATCGTACGATTATCAAAAAGGCAATCGTATTCACACCAACGCGCTCCAGTGTCTGATGATGAACGCGGCGGACCTCAGCGATCAGTTGAAAGACTGGGGCAGTGTCAAGAAAACTGCTGTTAGTGATATTTCTATTGTTCTTTCTCCATTTAAAAAAAATGTTGATATTTAAAGATATGAACGATTAAATACTTATGTCGAGTAAAATAAAAAAAAAATTAAAGTAGTTAAAAAAAACATTTGAAATTGAAGATATTTTTTATTCACTTTTGAATTGTAGAGTGGATTAAAGCTACCCCGGGCTTTAAGGCAGTTCTGATTCTTACTTTTCCCCAGGGGAACATCACACAAATAAAATACGTAACTATCGCGTTTATAGTCAGACGCTGTTTTACTGTGCCACGACGGCTTCTGCTCAAAATCTTTATACTAAATTTGAACCTATAATCTTTTTACATGTCAATAATAAGTGAAATTATAAATAAACTAAGTACATAAAATTGAGGCCGTCGTGGCTTGTGCCCCATAAGCATGCGGCTGTAAGCGCAACAGTTATGGGTTTTATTTCCACTTGTAGGAATTAAATATTCAATATTTTCAATTGTTCGCTCTAGTAACGAGGCAGAGCGCAGCGTTGAATTCCGCCACTCAACACAAATGCCTCCAGAATTTAGCGAAAAGTAGGGAACGGAAATGTCTTAAAGAGGAATGGATTGTTATAACACTATGTCTCGAATTCTCTATGTAATGTTAAAAAAATACATAAATTTAAAATACATAAATACAGTCGGCGGTCCTCACGGAATTTTTCAAACAAGGCGAGATGGAGAAGTCTCGAGGTGATCTCCCCGTCACCATAATGGACCGCGAAAAGTGTTTCATACCTGATTTGCAGATACAGTTCCTGAATACTATATGTTTACCTCTTTTTGAGTAAGTTGAAAAAGATAAATATATATATTTTTTATATTTGCTAATCTGTGGGAGTGTAAATATATTATAACGCAAAAAGTAGATATTGAAACACTTATTCACTTCCAATAGCTATATTTCTTACAATAATGTTAATTACAATCTGCTATACTCCGCACTCCAACCAAAAACATTTTCCCGCCCAAATTTTACAATATAAGCGCGCGTCATTCTTTTCCCGCCAAGCCCCTCCCCGACCGCTCGGCGACAGCGTACCCGAGAGTTGCCGACGAGCCGGGTGGCGCGTAACATTATAGAGGTACTAGAAGGCGCGCGCGGCTTATGAGGAGTCAATTATAAAAAAACCACGTTCAATAAAATATTTTTAACAGTCTGAATTTAAATTTTTATAAAAATCGGTGGCAATTTAAAGATTTTTCCATATAAACTGTCAACCCCTTATTTGAACCCTTAGGGGGTGAATTCTTAAAAACCATGAAATACGTATTCAATGAAATATTTTTAAGAGTCTGAATTTCAAATTTTATAAAAATCGGTGCAGATTATTTTTTTTTCCATACAAACTTTCAACCCCTATTTCATCCCTTTAGGGTTAAAATTTTTGAAATTCCCTTCTTAATGGATGTCCAGAACATGAAAATAAACATCTGCCCAAATTTCACGTTTCTACCATCAGCGGTTACGGCTCTGCGTGCGTCTTACCTCAGTCAGTCAGCACAAGTCCTTTTATATATATAGATAATGGACATCACTCCTAAATGATATTTCAACCCATTATCATTGTGACATGACTGTGGGGTAAGTCAATCTATTGCAGAGCCTAGTGTCTGGGTTACTCTGCCTTATAGACTTTCTCCCTATTTATGACATAGTAAATGCTGACTGGCGGAACTCAATGCCACGCTTTATCTTTGTTTGTTCAAGAACGATAGCCGAGCCTTTCACCGTTATGCATACAATTTGATACTTGATAACAATGTAAAATATATAAATAATATATTTTTGGGTATTTTTTTTAGTTTCACGTTGTATCACGCACATAGCAAGGTAGGCAGAGAGTAACTGGAAAGCTAATATTAAGACCCTGTTTTCCATTTTCCGCCAAATTCTGGAGGCGTTGCGTGTTGGATGGCGGAACTCAACGCTGCGGTTTGCTTGCTTACCAGAGCGAGGAAATGAAAGTATTAAATTTCATTCCACTAAGTAGGAATTTAATCCACAACAATCGCGTTTAAAGACACACGCTTGTGCCACTGCGCCATGACGGCCTCTAAAACAAAAATATATCCTATGTAGTCTTATTTAAAAAATATTAAAAATTTACTTTAGTATAATATCAAGAATTATACCAAAAGCTCGGCCGTGCCTCAAGATACTTGAAAATCATATGGACAAGTGGGATGCTGCGAAACCTATATTCTCTGAGGTATTCTTATACTACCTACTCTATTACTTACAAATCTATTATTGGGGGCAATTATCAAATAAATAAGGAGCATTAACAAAACAATATTTAAAAAAAAATACTTTTGTTAGGCTCTTGTTTTCATTCGGTTCTTAAATAAAAAAGTTATATAAATTATCTACTTTGCCTCAGGCAGTTTTATAAAAGGAGGAATGATATAAACATAATCAATTACTTCAAATGGTGATAGTAACTTCTGCACTACATATATTGTAATTATCTACATAAATAATATGTCTGAGACAATCGTGGCGCAGTCAAACTTCTGACTGTAAGCGCGGTCACTATGGGTTCGATTCCGCTGAAATGGATTATGTTCGTATCTCCGCTCTTGCAGATAGAATTTAATTTGAAGAAAACAATAATAAGACAAAGCGCGGCGATGATTTCCACCACTCAACACGCAATGACAAAAGCGCAGAGAACGTAGTGTATTAACACTAGGATCTGCTTGCCTATCCTGCTATATGCGGGATACATCGTGAAGCTAAAAAAATATGATTTTACAGGTACCTATAGCAGCTGGGCTTTCTGTCTTGCTGAGTCCAGAACTAGACAACTTGATCGAACAAAATATAAAGGAACGAGAGAAACAAAAATTGGAAGAAACTGAAGAAAATGAACAATAACTTCTTTTTTTAATTTTATGCTTAAATTTAAAGGTTTTGAAATAAAATATTAATTTGTCATTAAATATAATTTTATTATTTTTATATACAGATCAACTCCCCTTTTTATTTATTTAATGTTGCAATTTATAATTGCGCTTTAAGTAAGTCCGTTTTAATTTTAAAGAAATAAAAAAATAACCATTTTAATTTATCACAGAAATAAATCCTTTGGCACTATATTTATAGCACTTGTTTATTTTATTTATATTATATAATTAACAAAATAAATGGTAACTATAAAATTATGTAATAAATGAGAATGTTTGAAGAGTTTTGAACCCCCGACGCAATTAAACGTGTTGTGTTATAAGTTTGATGGTGTAGGTATGTCTGTCTTATGGCATGGTAGTTCTCAAACAGATGAACTGATTTTCTTTAGTATTGAAGATGACTCAATCGTAATTGCTGCTATGTATGATTTAAGAAAATATATTCACGACGTAAGCAAAAGAATTTTAAGGGTTGATGGTTTTTAAATTTTTAATTTGTTTTATTCTATTTTTTATTTCATTGTAAAATGCAATAGTGGGTAGAATTATTATAATATTATAAACTTAACTCTTTAAAACGGCATTAAAAGCAGTAGAGTAGCTACTGCTTTTAATGCCGTTTTCAGAAGGCTTATATAATATATGTATAGGAATTACATTATAAGGAGTTGTGGCAGCTCTGAAATTAGTTTCAGATGTGATTTAAGGACCTTTTCTTACTTTTGATTATTTTCTTTCCGACTAAACAATGCGCAAAAGCTCAGAAAACCTAACTTCAGGGTGGCCACCATTCGTCGACCTTACTGTACTGTATATTATATTAGTGTAGTCCAAGCAGGCGAAACCGCGAGTGGAACTAGTGTTTTTACAAACTGGTAATGAATAGTCGGCTTACCTACATTACAAAATATTGGAAATTCAGAAGTAGTAACTAAATAAATAATTATGTGTTAATTATAATAATGAGAAGAAAATACAATATTTTTTCTTCAGCCGCTACAGCCGCTCTTAATTTTCACTTACTAATAACAGAATTTTTCATACAATAAAAGTTAAATAATCATATTAAGTTAGACTTAACCAATAAGTCCATTTTGCTTCGGTTGAAGGAGTTCCTCGATGAATTCTTTAACAACTTTTTCCAATTCCGCTTTTTTTGCTTCTTGTTTTCTGGAAAAAAAATATGTCCAGGTCAACCAATGAAAAACATATATTTAAATTAGTCTTATTATTAATTATTGAAAAATTTTGAAGTTTGATTGATTTTTTAAGTAAGGAATTGGTGATAAATGTACCTACATTTTTTTATGTTATATATGGCCCACGTGGGTTATGGGCTCTATTCCCACTCGGGAGAATGAATTATTTCAATTTCCTCATTCTGATATAAGACAAACCGCGGCGTTGAGTCACCACTCAACACGCGGTGCCACTAAAAATGTCCCTTCCCCAAACGGGGTATCTTCACATGAGATTTCCTCCGCGTCCCCTGGTGAAGTGGTAATATAATAGTTACGTGATGGTGTCGGCGTCCGTCACCAACTCGGTGTAGTACTTGATCTTGGGCTCGGTGCCGCTCGTGCGCACTATGACGCGCACCACGCCCGCCGCGCTGCTGCACGTGAAGCACACCATCTCGCCGCTCGTGTAGTCCGTATCGAGGCCCGTGCCTATCACTTCTGGGGGAGAAATAGACGATATTATTAAATATTGCGGAAAAAAGAGTAAAAGTGTTTTAAGAACGGTTTTGGAGTTCATTTTCTTAAAAAAAGATCATACACACTGCGCCCATAACGCTCGAGGAGGTGAAATACACCATCTTCCCGCTCATGTAGACCGTTTTTGTGAAAAATTACAATTATATTATCATCAGAATAACATATAGGCTACAATTTATGTAAAGATTTTGCATAATTTTGCTATAATTTTACAATAGGGTTAAGTGTCGTTAGTAGTATAATAGTTTTATAAAAAAAAGTGTCAAAAATAACAAAACAATAATAAAATTGCATACTTACTCAAATGCACACTTTTAGTGGACTCTTCTGGCACTCTAACGCCGGCGGTGAAGTCATTTATAAATGTCACTTTAGATGAACCCACGACCTTTGGATACTAAGGAAAAATTGGCCAAATAAAGTTTTAGGCTATGAAATAATATTAATGTAATATAAATAATTGGTAACTTATTTTTAACAAAATCACAATAATATATTGATTTTAAGATTTTCCCCACGCACCGCCGAATTCTTGAGGTATTGTTGAGTGGCGAAACTTAACACCGCGTTTCGCCTCAAGATATCTCACATTAAAAAAATACCTTAAAGTAGAAACATAAAAATGCTTACCGTATTAGGTTCATGATAATTCCTAATTCTACTAAAGATCCTAGAAATAACAGACGGATCGTCGAAAGTAAAATATGAATTATATGAAACATGATAGCCATATTCTTTGTACAGATTATGTAAGTGTTTTAATAGGGATGAGCCCTTCGCATATAAATTTGACGCTAGTGATGCGACCTGGAAAGTAACGGATTATATTTAAAAAAAGGGAAATTATATATTGTTAGTTTTAAAGTTTTCTACAACGCAAAAAAAGACATATTAAAATGATTTATAAAACCTTTTTTTGCCCTTGCCCAATTTCCGAGACATTGCTTGTTAAGTGGCGGAACTCAACGCCACGTTGTGGCTTGTTACCAAGCGAGACTGAATAGGAATCGAACCCACACCCGTCACGCCTACATTTCAACGCTGTGCAGATGGACCACGGCATTTTTAAAAGATTTTTACGTTTAATGTTTTCTAACTAAATTTGAAATATTTAAAAACTACATTTAATTTAATATATTTTTATTAATATAATATAATATATATTTTTTGTTAATTACAAAATAAATAGATTTATAAGGAATTTAATAATCTTAAAGAAACATTTTTTTGGGTTTTTTTTTAAATATTGAGACTTACTTGTACGGCTGCCGAAACTCCGTCTTTGTCTGGTACTCTATGATGACACATATAGCCTATAGCTTCTTCGTACGCAAATAAAGGTATTTTACCTTCTTGTAATAATAAAAGTGTGGTGTTACCTATCAAAAGTAAAAAAATATATTAAAAAATAAAATACAATAAAAAATTAAAAAAGTATAATAGTAAATATTCATGCATTTTATAATTATCGTTTTTTTTATTACAATTGAAATTGATTACATATTTTACTAAAAAAAGTATAAAACAAGACAACATAACGTTTCTATAGATAGAAAGTAATAATAGAGTGTTTTAACACTAGATTCTCTTTTAAAGATATTATACGAAGAAAAAACCCGTTTAGCGCCATTTACTTCTCAATCCTAAATTCCCTCTGTCTACTCTGCTATATGCGAGACTTACACGCGTCTTCGCTCGCTTAAGCTTATGTTATATTACAGCCAAATTGCATAAATCATACCCTTCGACCTACCTACTACTTCTACCTACCTTCAAGTTTCATCCAAATCCATTCATTAGTTTCTGCGTAAAAGTGGAACACACATCCATCCTCACAAACTTTCACATTTATTATATTAGTAGGATTAGGATACAGCGTGAAAAAAAATATATAATTACCCATCCACTTAAATCCAGTAAGAGTTTCCACAAACTGCGCCTTGTCTTTAGCAATGGCCTGGAGCATCTTGGAGCTGACGAAACTACATAATACATATACATCTTCTTCATTAGCCTTATTGCGGGAATAGTACTGACTCAATATCCACCAACCGAGTAGCGAACCCATTTCGTTGCCGGTGAACACTTTCCATGATTTCGAGCTTTAAATAAAAAAAAATGTATTAGTACTAGTATAAGGAACAGGTAATTACTAATAAAGTACAAATTCGTGAATATTTTCCATGATTTCGAGGGAAAAAGAAAAATAAAAATACAAGTACAATAATATGTTTCTAAAGATAATAATGTTTATTGTATTATTTTTAGATATATGATAATAGTTATATATACTTTTATTGAATTAGAACTATACAGTGTTATTATACTAAGATTATAAAACTAAAGGGTTTGTTTGAGTTTCAATTTGAAGAGAATAAAAGTACAAAAAAAATAGTCTTACTCATCATCATATTCCGCCACAGCCAGTCTGTCTGCATCAGGATCGTTGACCAGAACTAATTTGACGCCATTTTGTTCCGCCAACCGTTTACTGAGATCCAAACATTGTTTTTCTTCGGGATTCGGAAACTTCACTGTTGGGAAATCGGGATTTGGATCTTGTTGTTCTTTCACGCTTATTGGTGGCTAAAATGAAGTTTTTGTTTTATTAAAAAAAATAGAATGCTAATTTATTTATTTAATATTAGTAGGATAGGATAACTTACAATTTGGTTATTTCATCACAAAGTTTACCAAAACGAAAAATAGATGGCGCTGATTGAAACTGAATCGCGCTATCTTTACGTTCAGCTCGAAAGCATAAATAAATTTGGTTTTGAAGTTACAAACTATTATTTTCATTTTTCCCTCTGGTGAAAATATATTTTTTGAGAGACGCTCTAAGTGTATACTTAGACGCGTCTTGACTATAATTTAATCTTAATAATAACAATAGCTTATATTAGTGTTGCCAAATTATCGATAGTTTCGCGATCGATAGTTTTAATCTAAAAAAGCCTATACGATCGATACAACAATCGATAGTATCGATCTTATCGATACTATCGATTCTATCGATAGTTTAGCAGAATACAATACAATCGGCTAAGTGCAATACTATCGATACTATCTGTAGTATCGTATCTCCTAATCGGAAATTAATCAATACAATCGATAGTATCGATACTATTAAATGTCTAGGATACAATAGTATCGATAAAATCTGTAGTATCGATACCATCGATTATTTTGCACTATCGATTATATGCTAATTTACGATAGTATTGAGTATGATTCTTAAGCTTAATTACAAGATGAAATGAAAAGAACAAAATACGTTTTTATTATATTTATAATTACGTATGAATAAGCAATTAGTTACGTACTTCAACTAAGATGTTTCTAATA
>JAATLQ010027664.1:44484-54888 GCA_013421005.1 Heliconius erato x Heliconius himera | reverse complement strand
GGGCGGTGTTCCTTTGATAGGTTTATGTGTGCGTGCGTCATCCTTACAAATGGCGTTTTGTTTTAAAATGACAATTTTATTATTTATTTTGTTTGAAAAAAAACTTTTTCATTTTTGGGAATTTATTTTTTTCTGAATTATATTAGGCTTTTATAGAGTAGTTAAAACTGTGGTTTCATTTAATGTGGTGCTGACACTTCCACCCTGTATATTTTATAAAAAATCGTTAATTTAGTTACCTACATGTATATGTTTCAAACAGCCCAGTCCTCTTAATTTTATTTGGTGTTTTTATTTATTAAAAAATGTACCAACCCAATTATTTATAATGTCCTATCGTTTAAGGTCCTTTAATTTTTGTTTATATTCAAGACAATAACTATATTTATTTACATAAAGACATATTCAGTTCACTTTGACTTTATTAGAAGGTTTCATATTCACCTATAAACATCGCGCGGTCAAAATTTTTGAAAAATTGTGATGTAAAGCCATATTTAATATACTTTTCAGTAACATTAATAAAAAATATTATTATTTATTCACCATGTTTTGATATTCAGCATTCCATTATATCACAAAATGAACAAATATAGTTGGCATCGGAAGGACAGACTTAAGTTCACGATCTCGCATCAAAACAATTGCAAAGAGCTAGGAAATTTAAAATTATTAACAAAAATTTACAATTAATGAAATACAACTAAATAATAATTATTATGTAATTCTTTTTGGGTATATTTACAGACAGTTTTACTTAATACCTTTCTTTTGTTATCATTTGACAACTAACAAAATATACTAATTAGAATAATTTGTATATGACTCGACACTCGAGGAATTGAAATATTTAATATTTTCAATTCCTCGCCCTGATAACGAGGCAAAGCGCGGCTTTGAGATTTATTTAACGCGCAGTGCCTCTAGAATTCGGAGAGAAGTAGGCAATCTTAATGGGAACGGAATGTTTTAATACTAGGTTCTCAAGTTTCTTCTTTCTCACCTGCTATGTGCGGGATATAGCGTGCATTTAAAAAAAATACGACTTTCCGGTAAGTTGTTTAGGTAGCACATTTTTAGATATTTTCTGCATCAGAATTGCAGATGATAGAAAACCATATTATAGAGCTAAGGAAGGCCTATACTAAAAGGCACACTATATTGCGAGATATCATCATCAGATTATTATTCGTATTAAAAAATAATGTTATTGCTATTAAAATACGCCAAAAAAAAAATAATGAAAATTATATTAATAAATATCATTGGGAAATATCATTGTCGTATTTATTATATGAATTATTAAAGATAGCTAGTTCCATAGTTTTCGTTATTAAATAGCCGTTATTTGTTGTTATCTAAAAAAGTTATCGCATCAATTTGCATACTATTATGGCAATAAGAAATTGACATCTTAATTTTTTTTTCTCTCTCTCTCTTATTATTCTTTATATTTCACCTATTATGAATATAATAATGGTGTAAGGCTCATCAAATATTGTAATAGTAATTAAAGGAAACGCAATATTCATCCATTTCTTTGTTAACGAAGACTATTTTAATAGCATACATACATACTGAATATAAATTTAGAAATCATACATAAATTGAAGAAATATTATAATCTGTAATTACCATCGCTGTTATTTTATATTATATTAAATTGTATTTCTTATTTACTTATAAAATATTGATTGAAAGCTAATTTGCTAAGTTATTGATATGATTATTATGAACAAGTACCAAAAACAGTTTTTGGGTAAAATATATTTTTTAATGTATACACTCAAAATATCATAATATTGAGAACAATTAAATGAACAACGAATTGGGGTAACCAAAAAAATATATACATACAAACAGACAAACAAAATTTTTTTTATTTAATAATGTCACTTTATATTTTTAAAAAATACTATCATCACGACAGTGAGGCTATTTACGATACAAATGTAACCAACATTAAAACTTACATTACATAACTTACAAAAACTTTAAAATCACATGGCTTCATTTAAATTTTACATATTAAAATCATTTAGGTATTTAACAATTACATAATATGACATAAATAGTTCTAAATTGTCTTTGGATATTCAGCTAACATGACATTGTTCAAAATAAGATGGCGATGGCGTAATATATACAGACAATAAAATATATTTTTTAAATATATTATAAGAAAGACAGCAAGCAATCTAATCTAAAGTAAAAATTATTTTACATTTAAAAATATTATCTAAAAATAATTTTCACATATAAAATTGTTTTCTACTATTCTTCATCCAAAATACAAACATTATAAAATGGATGTATAAATTTTCAAAATAAGTTTCAATTAGACCACTTGCTCATCTTAATTTAATATTAAAAGACATTTTTTTTGCGCACTAATTCGCCTGAAACCTGCGGCTTCGGCCGCTTTGTCAAAAGGAAATAAGTAAGAATTACGATAACAAATGACATTCTTTAATTATGATACCATAAATATAGCTTCCTTTAATAAATGGATCCAACATAAAAATATTTTATCAATTCGAATCACTAGTTACTGAGATAAGTTTATTTAACCAAACAAATTATCGTGAACTTTTTTACATTAGTATAGATTTCTCTTTCCATCACTGACTATTCGCTAATTGAATCACAATTCGTTTCAAAAGATGATAATATAAAAACTATAGAATTTATGCCCAACACCAAACTTATTACCGTTAAAAGAATAGTTCTTCCTTTATTGCTTAATTTTTCTATAAATAAGTAAAAATGTCCTTTTTATCATTACAATAAAAGACTTTAAATTGTAAAATCGCAATCACCATCACATATACTAAGATTTCTATGACCCGTACCAGGCGTAAATAAGTTGATAAGTCGACTGCTTGCTTGTACATATATTTTTAATCATAATTTAGCTCTTTAGCACTCTTTAGCAACAGAACGCAACGCAGTTAGATAGACTATGAAATATTTAGACTATGAATATATTAATTTCCTAGCTCTGGTAACAAGATAAAGCGCGGCGTTGGGTTCCGCCATTCAACACGCAACACTTCAGAATTCAAAAAGTGGTGAAAAAAAACAAAATTAAATACATAGTTCTATCGATTTAGTTTGTTTTTTTTTGTAATTAAAAGGACTTTGTATGCAAGTTAACTTATCCTCTTATTTAGACCTGATACAAAAATAACAAATTCATTTTAATGTCAACATATTACTAAGATATCCACATAAATCATTAATATTATAAAAATCATTACTATTAGTATCTATTATATAAATAAATAAATTTTGGAAAATTTCATTTATTTGATAGATATGAGTCATCATCCTAAGTGCGTTAACTAATCAATATGAGATCTAAGATGTAATGGAAAGACGAATATACATTATATATTAGTACATAAAAATCCCTACAAGAAATCTGAGTGGCCAAACTAGGAAAGATCCAAGTATTGGACAATGGTGCACCTACTAAATAAAAGTGACATAAGTCAAAAATACGCAAAATGGTAAAAATTCACAAAAGTATAGTGAATTTGTTAGTGAAAGTGAACTTTCTAGCTATATGCTTTAAATGGAGGCTTATCTCTCTTCACCACTAAAGCGGTAATGAAATTCAAATAATTTATATTTGATGCAGTCAATACCATATCGTGAATGAGGGCGTCGTGGCGCATGGGCACAGGCGCGTAACTGTGAACGATTTTGCTTCTCCCAGTGGAAGGAATGAAATATTTAATGTTTTGTGGTAACGGATCAAAGAGCGCTGAGTTCCGTCTCTCAACACGCAAAGCCTCTAGAATTCGGCGGAAAATGGGTAACGGAGTGTTTTAAAACTGCTTTGTGTGGAATACACGCGAAGCTAAAAAATCATAATCTTAGATAGGCATTCAGATCTAAAGATATATAGATACGTCAAACTTATAAGACAACCTATATATAGATTAAGATTGAAAATTATAAAATATTAAAGTATAAAATATATACATATAATAAATATATTATTGGGGATATTTATCAATGTAATAAAACCCAAAAAGATAATTTTTAAAAATTTTCTCTGAGTTTGTTCATGCTAATCTCAGATTCATCTTAACCGATTTACAGTTTTCATTGCATTTAAGCAAATTTTCCATGACATTGTAGTATTTGTTACATCAGTTCATAAATACATTATTTAGTCATGTAAATATAAGTATTTGATTAGACAAATTTGGTACAAAATAGTATTACTATTGAATTGGCTGAAGCCTTATTTTTTAATGTATAGATATTATCTCTAAAATGATAACGTCATTAGAACACGAAAGTAATTTAGGTTACTAAAATAACTAATTTCGTATTTCTAGCGCGCGAAGGAGCGGGGAGCTGGTGTGTAATAAAATAGTGATGTCTGCGTAAAATTCCAATAATTTTAAATAATGTAAATTTTTGTTAAGTGAATTTATAGTAATCGCGATTTTTTGAGTTAGGTCACCTTTATTTAGTTAAAATTTTATTTGCATAGGCCCATAGGCATTTTATTGACGTAGGGGCACAAAATGTGACTGTAGAATGTAAAATCGACTGGTTGTAGGTTTCGAACTCCACTCAAGGTAATGAAATATTTATTTACATTTATGTTTTCATTTCTTCGCTCTGGTGTCGAAGCAAAGCGCGGTGTTGAGTTCCGCCACTCAATTCTCTGCTGTGCCTACCCTGCTGTGTGCGGGATACATCGTGAAGCCGATTTATTTATTTGCATCGGAATTCAGAATACTGAATAATGTGAATTGACAATCACATATATGACAATTTTTAAATTACATTGATTAAATACACATATTATATCATTAATTATTTTCATTTCTATTATTTCACTATTAATTTAAGTTTCCTAAAAAAAGGCTACATATGTATACATATTATGATACAATCTTAAGACTCGTCAAACTAGCTAAAATATCCAATTTTGTTATTTTTTTATCCGAATCATCACTTTTTATTTTCTAACATTATACATTATATACAGTTTTATGTATACCTAATAATTAAATAAAATAATAAAAACAAATTTAATTCATTTCTTACATTTCTAACAATTTATTATTATAAAAACCCACTTTTATTAAGACTATCATATTATTTTACTAAATGTACATAACTAAAGTAATTACACAACTAATTAAATAGAAGAAATAAGACCCATTTTTTGGTATGAAACAAGAAACGAATGAGGTATACATAATATCCATGGACCCCCGAAAAGCAACATACATGTGAATAAATCTTACATTTTTCAATTAATTGAAAATCATTTAAATTGTCCGTATATGTAAAAATTGAGATAAAAAACTTAAAATACAAAGTAACATGTTACATAAACTAAGCCATTCAAACTCAAAAGAAATAGAAAGAAATCAAATGTGTTCAAGATGAATAAAGACTTTACACCTTTTTCCACTAATTCTAATAATTTATTCAATCGTTTGAGCCATTAACTTTTAATAAAACCAAATATAAATACCATAAAGACATAAATCATTATACAGTTTTATATTATCTGAATGATATACAATTTTGACAAAAACCTCACACATTTAAAATAAGGAAATAATATAAACAAGTGTTTTTAATATCTCTTAAGATATTCATATCTTTACGTTCTTCGTAAATGTAAAGATATCAATATGTTATCTTATCTAAGTGCATTAAAACAAGTATCTCGTTTTCGAATCGTTTTTACCACTTAAAAATAAACTACAGTAAAATAGTATTCAAAATATTATATTTGGTTTTGAATAGTACATCAAAATGATGGTTTTGCTTTGAATTGTTCGCATTTGGGGGTACAAGAGGATACAGTAGGATGACAGTGTCAGCCATTCTTGAATTCGAAGATTCTATTCTCTGACATATGATACCTGAAAAAGATATATAAAGATCACACTTTACTTATTGTTTTACCTGCGGCTCCGCCCGCATGGTCCATGAAATGTACGGTGGGTTACATCGAAACTTTTAACGCAAAGTAATATAGTCTTCCTCGATAAAGCGAGTAATGACGACGAGTGAGGAGGTGCACTCATGTTTTAAAATATTCTAAAATATATATATTTTTTAATATACTGTAATATACAATGTTGGCCTACTTAAATGGACAACCTATCCTCCAACAGGTAAGGAACAGCTGTTCAAATGGCTATACTCTATAATATGACCCTCCCGAAAGTGAGAACAACGTATACTAGCGTGCGGCACAACAGGCGGTTAGTGGTGGATATCTCGATTCTTAGGTTCGAGGCTTCCATTCGGCCGGTGCCAGTGGATTATTCTTGAGATGGGCTATTATCCAGCTTAACATAGAGGTGGCCAAAGAGGTAGCTAAATAGTACCCCCTAAAAAGATTACGGCACAAGGATGCAACCATCGTGGGAGGATATCGCACGGATCACGAGGATAGCGGATGAAGTCCTGATCCCGCGATAGAAAGGACCTGGAGAACCCGACGATAGGTGTAGCGACGGTGAAGGCAGTCCGCCCTCACCTTGAGCGATGGGTTAAAAAAATTTGGGACCTGACGTTCAGACTGTTGGTTCGGCAAATTGCATTTCAGGAGATATCGCCGGTGTGCCATGAATGTGATGTTTCCATCGATTCGGCGCATCATAATCTAGCCGAATGCCACGCTTGGTCCCCACAGCGCCACGCCTTGATGGCTGTAGTGGGTAGGGTGGCCTCCCTCCCTCCACTGTCCAGTGTGGTGGGGGCCATGCTGAACAGTGAGACTGGTCTGCGAGTATCTTCTTCTGCGAATCAGTTATGGCACTGGGGTTTCCGCTGGGTTTTAGTGGGTAGGATCTGATTCACCGGTGAGTCCCCTTGTACCGCTCATCCGTAAGGCACTTGCCTTGCGTGTGAGCGGTTTGCGTAAATGCATTGCCTAGCGAAAAAAACAGTTTCAAGAGTTTACGCAGCACACGCACGGAAGCTCTCGAGATTTCTGGCTTATACACAATTTTCTATTTTTTTTCTCCACATTTATGGAGTAAATAGATCCTAAATCAGTTTACCAAAATCTAAAAAAAAATAATAAACATAAACAAACTTACAATACTATTGCGGCTGGCTCTCCACAATTAGCATAATCGACTGATGTTGCTGGCTGTCTGCGTGTATGGTAGGTACGGATCGTAGGCACTCAATCTGGTGGGAGGCCCAGTCCTTCTTCTGACAGTATGTGGAGCAATAAGGCGTTCGTCTACATAGGGAACACTCAGCTGATGCCTCACGATTACAGTTCGCGCACTAGAACAAATACGCCCCGTTTGCTTGAGAATTGGAAAATGATTGTAGTTTTCTTTCTATTTGTGGTTAAGGCAGAGATAATTTAGTGTTTAAATATACGGAGAGTTAAGCCATTTATTGTTATTATATAAACCGTGTTTAACTTCACTCTGAATCCCGCATATAGCAGGGTAGCATTTAGACCGTATCCCACTTCCCCCCGCATTATTCGAGCTCAATCCAACGACTTTGCTTTGCCGCGCCCTTCATGCAAATGAAAATACTTATATCAATATTTCACAAAATAGGAATCGAACCCATAAATATCAAGGATTGAGTTTTACAGTTCATAAACATCTTGAAGGCTTCACCTAGTATTTCACTAATTTAAATGTTATGGCATAGGTAAATAATCACATATAACGCCAAAGCCATGAATTCAGTTCCATCAAAGAAGCAAAAATTTTAAACTTTAAATAAAAATAATTAAAATTCAATGTTTAATCACTATATTCCATGAGATGAAATTTAAAAAGATGAAATAAATTTTGATGGAACGGGATAACCCGTGTTTATGTAGTCTACTACACAAAATTTATCGTATTCGTCAACATTATAATAATTTATTTGCGCCATATTTCCTTAATTCCTTAGCTATATGGGTTGCTAGCCAAATTGACTTTTGCTCTATTTTTGATTTTCATTTTACTGTATTAATAACATATATGATAAATATTACAAGGTATATTATTTTAGTTTTTGTGGTAGTAATTAATATATAAGTCAAAATGGCTAGTCCCGTTGTATTATAAACATAGAACAGATAACCTAAATATTTTGGAACTTGGGTTGTCCAGAATATTCAGGCATTAAATAGAACAACACATAAAAATAAAAAAATGAACAGTACAGAAAATAATAAAATAATAAACATTTATCTATAAATCTTCTGGAGTTACCTTGCCACAAACTTATCCATTACCGATGCAGGTTAGTACAAAAGTAAACAATTATTAATAAATATTCAAAAGTATACTAAAATTTTTCTTTTATATCCTTCTTGCAAATCTTGGAATTTTTTCGCAGATTTATCCAAAATGCAAATTACTGAACTGCATTTCTTTGATGCATTCAAATTAATTAGTCGATTTTAAGATTTGTATAAAATATAAGGTAAGGACATATGAAATTGGCGTTTGGTACTTTTTAGTATATTTATTTAATCAAAATATGAACCATTGTTAACTATACAATGTTGCCAGATTTTAGATGTATTCATTGATCACTTTACTAAAAAGAACCATTCGGACGGAAATCAATAAAATCTCTGAAGGCGGTTTGAACTGCCCCATCGGAGTTGAATTTTTGGATCAATTTTCGCTTGGAGCACGGTTGGGCCAGAGTCCAGCCATTGCTACAAGCGCTTCTGATTATCGTAACCTCACTTTTCAATAAAGGTAATCATTCGATTTAAAAACTCTACATTATTGCGCCGATTAAGCAATGTAACACAGTAATCGATGCGACTTTCCTTCACTCAATTAAGTACCTTTCAGGCTTTTTAATCCTCCCAATTTGCTTCAAACGGATTAATAATTTCATCACCATAACTCAGCAGCTTCCAAAATTGCTTTCAATTTTTCATTATCAACTTGGGTCTCCGGGCGTCCACGGGTCCTGTTCTGCATTGCGACACAACCGCTATACACATCGTAAATCCTTCGAGCCGTTTCCGTGACACAGGTGCCTCGTACTTGTAAAGTACAAGTTCCACCGTAGCACGGTATTTAGGATAACGCGATATTTCAAATATTCCGAAAAAGCAGAAGAAGAAATTAAATGAATGACGGTTAACGTAACACCTAATTCCTATCAAATTCCTACCAAAGAGAAGAAATTTGTGATTAAAGTATGTCAAAACGCCAATTTCATATGTAAGAACCTAGTACTATCTACGTATATTACTGATCTCCAAATATTATTAACATTTAAGTTTATTTTAAATATAAATATGTTTTCTTGCTACTCATGTAAAAGTTTTTTTAGCAATAGTAGCAACTAATGTAATGGTAAAGTTACAAATCTAAAAAAACTACTCTTGAATAGTATATTTCATTTATTAAACTAAAATTAAACATTAGTCACACTGATCCACTTTGTAAACAGCAAGCGTTCTTTAGGACAAAGACACAATCTGGATTCTATGAAAAATTATTTAATAGTTGTGTAGAAATATCTTTTGCTAACTTAATTTTATTCATTTATTCACTCTGCTATGTA
Organism: Heliconius erato x Heliconius himera; assembly: GCA_013421005.1. NCBI lineage: Eukaryota > Metazoa > Arthropoda > Insecta > Lepidoptera > Nymphalidae > Heliconius > Heliconius erato x Heliconius himera. Next base: position 45,339 of record JAATLQ010027664.1, on the reverse strand, counting down.
AGTTTTTATTTCAGTCTGAAGAGTTAGTTGTCATGGTCAAGCTTTCAAAAACTTGCCTTTTGTTATTACAGTTCCATAAACAATGGTCTTGTAAATAGACTTTATTTAAATTGATGATACAAAAATGTATTGACTTGATTGGTGTTTTTGTCAATTTCTCCAGAATAATCTGCAGACACATTCCAACAGACTCACGTTCACTCTTCAATTGAAGCAATTCAGACATTGATGTTTGGAATTCAATGACCTGGAATAGCAGTATACTCCAATGAAAAATATCCATGTAGAATGTAATGAAATATCCATCTAAAACGTCGTATTTATTTCTTGCCGGACACTAATTTTTATATATTTATTTCTCACCTGTAACATTTTGGCTTTTGAATCTTATGTTAAACTAATGTTCCTTTCGAGTATTCGAGTATTTTCTATGGACTTGTTCTATTGTGCCATACCCTTCCCTAAATCCGACCTGGTGTTGTGCTTGAATGTCTTCGAGGTGTATGCGTATACCTGTAAGTATCATTTTTCTTTCCAAATAACCTATTAATAGGTGATCGATTGATAAGAGAGACAAAGTTTGCCTATCAATGGAAAATCGATTGATAAGAGGATTTTTCATGAGGAGTTTCACTTGGTTCCAATATAATTATTATCTGAACTATTTTCTATTGACCGGGATATATGCTCAATCTTGAGAGGTGGGTGTACTGATCAGGTGGTATCATGAGCTTTTGTTGTCTTGTAATTCCCTTAAGCACATTTTTTGGTGTGATAATTGTTAATGGTTGGCAAATCTGAGTAGCGGTGATATGGCTGAAAGTTAAAAGATATGTCTAGGCTATATCCAGGTCA
>JAATLQ010027664.1:14843-39880 GCA_013421005.1 Heliconius erato x Heliconius himera | reverse complement strand
AATCTCTGTTTATGAAGTTCTGCAGAAGTATTTTTACATCTAATAGGAAGTACCGGCATATTTGCGGTTTCTACCCATGATCGGTTGTTGTACCTGCTATACGAAGTATTATTTGTGTCGTGATCTTTAGTTTCACGCGCGGTGGGCGAAGCCGTATTCTGAATAACAATGTGAGTCGGCTTGATGTCTTCTGGCACCGATCCACCAGATATGAAGCCGTTATCGACGCATATCATTGGCTTGAAATGCTGCAACTGTTCGGATGTAATGACGTTAAACGCAGTGCCCGCGATGAGCGCGCTGACCGGCAGGGACACGGGCACAGTGACTACTCCGTTAGCGTCGCTCGTGCGTCGGACCGCCTTGATTCCTGCAGACAGAACGGAATTCCCATCAGAGCAATCGGTATTGCGCTCGGCTGCTGTCGCCAGGGGATCGGACTCGGCCACTTCGGTAATGTCCGGCATAACGACGTTGTCCGAACTTCTGTTCTCCGCCATCGCTTTTTTCCGCCCACCCCTGAAAGCTCCTTCTCTTAATGACCGAATTTTGACTAATTTACATTAAAACGATACGCCAAAAATTCACAGTGCGACGTTAAAAGTTATCCCAATTCGCCATATGTCCGCCATTATGGAGATATGACGCGAAGATCATGGCGGCCTATTCAAATTTATTAGTCAACATTCATAAAACATGAACTCCGATTTAATTTATTCCTATCTTAGTAAGATTCGACTAACAAAATAATAATTCGTCACGTAAATAATAATCAACATTAAATTAGAATTACTATTTTTTTTTACGGATATAGTTTTTATTTAGATGAAGTGTTCATAATGGCAATAAATTGTTGATAGTTAGTACTTAGTATTTTTTATTATCATATTTAACACAATTAATTCAACTCCATTATTTAATCTCATCTTTTGCAAACTTTCGAAATGTGTTCGAAATATATAACAATTCGACGAATATATGGTAGTAGAATAAATGAAATTAATTAAAAAAAAAAAACAAATAACTAGAATACAGATTTACTCGTTTATGTAACATTAAATCATATAAAATTAATTAATAAATTAATTAATGAAAGTTATAAATATTTTATGTACACAAAATACGTTAATTTGTTTAAGTTAGTAATATCGAAAACAATACCGTAAATAAAATATGTTTTAGTATATTATTTTTACTCCATTGATATTTAATGATAAAAACAATTTTAAAATCAACCATAGAACATTTTTCTACTGATGTGTATACTTACATAACATTAAATAAGAAATATGAACATGTACTTAAATATATATTTTATAATATATTGGATAAATTAATTAAATACAATTCTATATATATTAATATTTTTTCATTTGAAATTTAGCTAAATGTTTAATAATTTTTAAATAATACGCTTATGTTAACAGTACACGTGAGTAGGATGCTTTATATACTCTTATCTCAATGCGATATTGATTTTTCGTAAGCGTTACGCAATATAATACGGCTAAATGAAAAGTCAAAGCGACGCTATACATCTGCTTGCAATTTATCACTATTTATATTTGTCACTACTTAATTCATTTACTTGCGGTGCTTCCGTTGTTTGATATATCTGCCAAACAGATAAAGGAGGGAAATATCAAAAATATGCGTATTGTTTTACTATTTTGTTTAAAAATTCAAGAATTATTTTGAAATTTTTAATATTATCTTTTTGTGTTAAATATGAGGTTTTATATCTAAAGACCACAAGTAAAACTATAACTAAGGTCTTTTAAAATGGAAGAAATACGTTCTAAACATAAATCTATACAAAGTGCCGCGCATCATATAGCTTTGGAGTGCATTCATCCTCAGGTACATCTTAAATTTTCATGTACATATGCACAATGATAATGATTGAGCTTAAACATTGGAAACAATAATAGTATCTCTGAAAATCAATATTGTGTAAAATAATAAAATAGGTCAGAATTTATATAATTAACTTAATATAACATACTTTTAACAAAATAATTGTTAGTAAAAAAATATATTCGCATCTTTATATTTTACATTACAAAATACAAACTTATATAAAAAATTAATATTAAATTATTAAATCAAATAACATATAAATTTATTTACAATCAGGTTAAAATGAAAATAGTAGCAGTCCTAGTATTATTTTACAAGGTAAAATAGTGAAACACAACACACATCTATTTATATATTATATATATACAAAAAGATTATACCATGCAATATTTGTGTAGCACAAGCACTTGTTCACAGTGTGGTTTTTTTATCCATGTCTGTACCATTGGATTGCACAGTCAGCTCACGGTTCTCCCTACCATGTCCACCCATACCCGTCCCCTGTCCGTCTTCAACATGCTTTCCAAGCTCAGCAGAGCCCCCAAATGTTTCATCCGAAGGGACTCAAACCACATATTGTAAGTATTAAAGCTTAGTTTGTGTTTGTGTTGTTTTATATTATATTTGGAATTTTTCTTTTTTTTGGCTTCAAGCTATATCAATCATATAGCAGGCAAGTCAGAGAGAAGTATAACAATAATTTGTTCATAATTATTAAAATTTTCAAAACATTGCATGTTGAATAGTGGTACTCAATGCTGCACTTTGTCTTGTTACCATTCTCTAGTGGGAATTGATGCCACAACTGTTGTGTATACAGTCACACACTTTTCTACTGTGCCACATACAAACCTCACAGGCCTTTATTTTATATGAACTACTTTTTTCCATTTATTTCAATAATATTAATCAATGTTGTAATTTTAATTAACAGGATTCAAAAGCATTTGTAACACCCAATGATAGTCCAATACTTGGCCGAGCTCTCTGTCTTACGCCAAGAGGTAGTCCCTTACCAGGACGAGTTTCACATTTAAATGAAAAATTTCAAGATTCCCTCACATTAAACTCTGATACCGATGCGCTTGTTGCTAAGATAAGCGCTATGTTTCCTACTGTTAGCGAGACACATATTAAGATATTGTTAAAAAAGTAAGTAGTTGTTGATTTTTTTTTATTACACTCTGACACTAGAGTGTTTAAGTGCCCCATTCTCTACTTTTAACAGAATTTCTAAATATAACTATTTAGTTATATTTTTATTGTTATTGAACAACATTGAGAAGCCTTTCTCTACTATTTCTTATATTAAACTACACTAAATATTACAATTTTTAGATATTACAACCGTGAAGCAGTAGTAATAAGTGCATTACAAGTGGAGAAACATCCGATCACAACTCCGGGACCACTTACAATGTCTCCTTCGACAACTCGCTTACAGAAAGGAGCTTTAGGAGTGTATTCAGCATTGCAACTAGCTAGAGGAATGTCGGGGTCTATGCATAGTTCAAATCATTATACACCTATGACTGGTACACCACAGGGTATGTTTATTTTATTGATTTTTTGTTTAATATGTCTACTTTATTTAGTTAGGTAGGAAAAGGGAATCTAGTTTTGACTCCTGTTTCTAGTCATTTTATTAATATTGTATATGAAATACTTGGTCTATTTAGCAAAATATGAAATGCTTGTTTCAATTAGTAAAATGAAAATATTTTTTAAAAGTAATCATTCCCATGGTTAAAATTGTAATTTACAACAAACACTGTATATATGTTATATAAGGTGGAATATTGATTGTTTCATATTTTTAATAAATCTTAATATTGATAATATTTTTAATGGTTGCATATTATTTTAGGGTCCCCTTTGCTGCTGAGACCAACATCAGGTGCTTCAAGTTATTACGGTACAACAAAATCCATTGATGGGCAAGCACCAAGACATCAGTCACCTAAAATGAAATTAAAGTAAGTTTTATATATGTATGATATTTTATTTGTTTCTTTATATCTATGACTATATTTTAAGTGGCAGAACTAAATTTATATTTTATATAGATTTGTATGTTACAGTAAAAACAAAATTGCCTTAATAAGAAGATGTGTCTTGATACCATGTTACCAGGTTCTCTCTGCCTATTTTGTTATGTGCGAGACTGTGTGGGGTAGCTAAGAAAAATGTTGTATACAAATATCTGTAAATGGATCATGGGGTTAAACTATACATTTAGCTTTGTATTTCTTAATGTGTTATAAGAGACTTGCTCGTTTCGGAAATGTTTAAATGTATTTTCTTTGCATTATAAGAAAATGTTTAAATATATTTTCCCTTAATATAGACATATTCATTTGTCTAAAAACAAAAGATCTAGAATTTATTCATAAATTTGTAGCAAAGTATCAATGTTCTATGAATCATCATCAATCAAATATATATAATTTTTTTACATACATTTACAGATACCTAAAAAGCATATTTCCAAAAGCTGAAGAAACCCTCATCCTAGACATATTAGCCAATAAAGATAACAATGTCCAGAAGGCAAGTGAAGAACTCATCTCTATGGGATTCAATAAAAAAGAAACTATTATGAAACAGCAGAAGAAAAAAGAGAAGGAAACACCTCAACCGGTGAAAAAAGTGGTTATTATGAAAACTTTAGAAGAGAAAAATGAATGTAAGTTAATAATATTTGATAAATAGTTCGTTTTCTGTGTGGATACTTGATTAGTGGTGTTTTGTAATTAATATATTATAATGCGAGGCCTATATAATTAATGACAAAAATTGTGTAACAAAATCTATTTTATTATAGAAAGTATTGATTATTTCGTTATTATTTAGTGTGTTTAAAAATTAAATCTAGCTTATACCAAATTTTAAAAAAGTAAAGAAAAACAACTTTTTTTTATTTTTTCAAATATTATATAATAACTGAAAAATATATTAATAAAATCCTACACTTTACAGTGAAAATTAAACTACAAAAGAAATACGATAAAGTAGCAGAAAGAGTAATATGCATAGCCTTAGAAAGTGTAGATTATAATGAAGAAAGAGCTGAACAAATATTAAATGCTGTAGTCCAAGAAGAAGAAACACCTAAACTGGTTATTACTGCAGAAATAAAAGATATGAGACGACCGGAAACTACAGATGTTATGAAAGGGTATGTATTCTATATAATAAAAAATATATATATCAAATATATAAAAGTAAATTTTATTGTCAGTTTGTCACGTCTATAAGAAATATCATATGTAATTATAGATAGGGTTTCTTATAGCCCAAGATCCCAGTCCCCCCAGACCTACGTCATTTTAGCAAAGCTGGATTTTTTTGCTTTATTAGTCCAATACGCAGAGAGGATGGTATGCATACTCACTAACTTGAAAGTGGGGACCTTTCAGAAGTAGCTAAAACTAAAGGTGCCTAAAAACGTACCTTAAATAATATATGTAAAGCATAGACTTGCTAGTATGACGTAGTTTGCCTCAATTTTAAACTACCTTTAAGGCATCTGGCGGGAGTAAAGGCCCACATAAAGGGTCTGGCAATAATGAATATTTTTTACAATATTCTTAATAACATATTTAAATACGACCTTTTTACTTTAAAGTGGGTGGGCATGGTTTTAGGTACCTTTAGTTTGAGCTACCTCTGAAAGGTCCCCACTTTCAAGTTAGTTAGTACGCATACCGTCCTCACTACGTATTGGACTAATAACGCAAAAAATTCCAGCTTTGGAACTGGCTATTATATCTAGGTCTAGATGGATAGATGGATCTAGGTCTAGTATAATATTAATAACAATTTGTTTGACCTATTAATAATGATATTATATTTTTAAATGTGTATTTTTGAATATAAACTCACAAAATATATTCAGATTCCATAATGTCAAATAGAATAATATCTATTATAAAATACATCTTAAAATAATATAGAAAGCTAACTTAATACAATATTAATTTATCATTGCATATAATTTCAATAGTAATTCTAAAAAACTCAATTTATTAAAAACTAATATTTATATTAATAAATAAAATATTGAAGTAATCATTATTAAGAATATGAAAAGTACTTTTATTTTAAACCCAAGCATATTTCTAATAGGAATGTGTACACATTAATTTCTTATGAATTTGTTTATAAACATTTGGCTACAAATTATTAAACAAATATGGAATATTATCATTTAAATACAACAATATTTATATTTTAGAAAGAAATGTTATTTCCATAAAGAAAATTAAAGCAAGAGAGAATATCTTTTAAACAAAGAAAACTATTTAATGTGCACACATCCTTAAATCTGAATATAAATATATATAATATGACTCATAATTTCTTTTCCCTTAAACAACAATAAAAAAATAAATAAATTAAAAGAGCAAAATATATAACTATTACATAATATACCTGCGTCAAAAGTAACATTCCATCCAAATGCTTTTTAGCTTCTCATATAAAAAGGGTGGTCTAAACATACTGCAAAAAATTATAATAAATATGAAAATGAGTAATACTCACAACTGAGTTTTGCATAATATTTACACTGCCTTTTTGCATCTTCTATGACGAAATTGCTTATGTATTCAATTAAATATTCTGTATATACATGATGAATATAGCTCCAATGTGGTAGCAAATTTTTAGTATACGATATAATCATTGATATTTAATTAACAAATAAATATAATACGATTTTGTTTTAATCAACTAGCAATGTATGAATAGTGACCGAATGTGATAATATATTTTGACAATGGCGACTTGTCGTAAAGTAGTCAGAGGTTATTTCCTTATTTACAAATCTGTAAGGTTTTTACTAAAACTACCCAATATAAATAAACACCAGTAAATAAATCACTTAATGAATTTACAAACCATAGTGTATAATCTCAATAGCAGCTATACTATACTATCGAGTTTGTGTAATGATATTCTAAACTAAGCAATCTCGTCGCACCACTCATCCATCATCCATGTTAGTTGCGCGAGCCCGGAGCCGCAGCCGCCGGTCGTTCCCGTCGCGCGACGCCTCAAGACGTGGACGGAGCATTTGAAGTACGTGCATATACAGCATGTTCATAAATGTTGATATGATAATAATGTCGTTATTTTTTTTTATATGTGTGTATAAATTGCTATTTTTTTATATAGTTGTCGTTTTTTTATTGTGTTTCTTGTTGTGATCGTCGTTATATTTATGTTTTTTTTTGTTGTTTACTATAGTGTAATTTAAAAAAATATATAGTAACAATAATATATAGGTATATATTTGATATGTGTTAGTTAAATATGAAAAAAATAATATTAAAAAAGAAAAACTAAATCAACTAAAACAAGTGGTTATTAAAAGAATGCGACTTTTCTTTAAATTGCATGATGTCTAATTCGATTCTATGTGTCGCTTTAATGTTATATTGGTGTATGTAGTTTAATAATTATACATTATTTGGCCTTATTCTACACCACACTTACTATGAATATCAATTACTTATTTGTCTTAATCAATTAAAAGTTGTTCGTAGATTTGAACTATTTGTATTATATTGACTATTGTTTTTTGCGTCAAGTTTAATACAATAACAGTTATTTAGGATGCAAACTATTTTAGAAATCTGAATTTAGTCTTGTTCTAGAATCAAACTTTACCTAATTTTGTTTCACAAGACAAATAATCAGAAATCATTTTAATATAGAGTTATAAGAAACATAGACCCACATATAGTGTCAGTCATCACATTCATGTCCATTGTTTTAATTAGCATTTTTACTATTATTTATCTTCAATATATTAAATTATTGATAAAACTAGCAAATAGATTTATAATAGCCATGTGTGTTTCTCTGCATGAAAGTACATTTTCTAACTTAATATTAAAAGTTTAAATAAAATACTATTTTATTTGAACAAAAGCTGGTATTTCAGACCGATACTAAAATCGAGTAATATCGTGGAAAGTCAACATAAATCTCAATATTCTATGTCACCCAATGGACCTAACCCATCGCTTCGCCAAGGACCTAAAGACAGTCTTCTTTTGTAAGTTTGTTGTTTTTATTCTTTATTTTAGTGCGTTTAATATTTTTAAATTATTGTCTGTTTTAAAACTTTCTAAAATTATAATAAAGATAATCCTAATATTATGTGATATATGCAAAAGTATGTTTTAATGGGGAATGGAAATTTTAACATGGTTTTCTCTATGCAAGAAAAAACCGGACAAGCGCAAGTCGGGCGCTCCCATCGATGTTACTGTACAAAAATTTGAGGATTCGAGGTTTTTTTTTGAAATTCAGGCCTAGCTTAGTCAGAGCCCTTCCATCTGATATCTCACTTGAACTGCAGCTGTAATACTAAAATTTTGCCCTCCTTTTAAGGCTATTATTTTTTAAGATTTAACCACATATGTATAGTTTTCAGATATTTTTCTAAAGTTGTACTACCTGTAAATGCTAACTGCCAAATTTCATAATTCTAGGTTAACCGGGAATATCCTATTAATTTTGAGTCCCTTTATAGTGACAAAATACGCGTTTTTACTATTTAAAGCTATTATTTTTTTATGATTTAACCACAAATGTATAGTTTTTAGATTTGTTCCTGAACTAGTACTACCGGTTGATGCTAGCTGCCAAATTGCATAATTCTAGGCTATTCGGAAGTTTCCTACTAATTTTGATTCCATTTAGTGTCGAAACTACGCGTTTCGACTCACGACGCGTTTGTCGAACAAAATATTTTACATTGGTGGCAACTTTTTTTATTATTGAACCTATTTAAATAAAATTAGGCCGGTCGTGGCGCAGCGGCACGAGGTGTGACTGCAAAACCGACCGGTTCGATCCCCACTCGAGGAGATGAAATATTTACTTAAATTTATATTTCTATTTCTTCGCTCTGGTGTCAAGGTTAAGCGCGGCGTTGAGTTCTGCCACTCAACACGCAATGCTTCCAGAATTCGGCAGAAAGTGGGGAACGGAGTGTCTTAACACTAGGTTCCCTCTGCCTACCCTGCTGTGTGCGGGATACAGCGTGAAGCTAATTTAATTTTTTTTTCTTTTAAATAAAATTAACGAATAGTGCTAAAAGAAGTGTGCCAAAATGCACAAAGGCACAGACAAACCGACAAAATGACAAAAAAAAATCAAATCTCTTTCAAAGTCATACATTACCGATGTACAGACAGTGAGAACAGTATTATTTTATGTATAGATTTATTAATTAATTGAACAAATTATACTACCACATTATCTTTTAGAGAAGACTACCTAACTTGGAACGGTCCAAACCCTGAACTCCGTTGTGGACCAGTAGTTAAACCGGAAGGTGCAGACTCGCGATGTACTGGCCCTCTATCCCTTGCCCGAGGCCCCGCGTCCCTTGCTAAGGGGCCCGCGGGACTCGCCAAGGGATCTGTATATCAGAAACTTAATAAGAAAACTGCGAAAATGTAAGTTATTTTGTGTATAGGCTTCTGCTTTAAGCTTTGTGTTCGTGATTTTATTGGCTTCACGCTTTATCCCTAGCGACGTAATTAGAGAGAGCTGAGTGCCTTACGCTACTGTCTCTGCACACATTTTTCGCCTCGTCCTCTTTTATTACCCGCATATACATGGCCTTCATCTTTCTTTCATTGTTCTGTAACATCCACCTTTCATCTACGTTTATAACAGCGTCAGTACCAACACTGCATTATGTACGGCCAAACGCAGCTGTGCTGACGTTTCGCCGTCTCACGAATGTAGCTAAGGCACCGTTGACTCTGTTACCGGCCGCAATACGCCTTTCCATACTAAACATACCTATCAAATATACCACTTCATTCATTCGTTCCAATATCATTAAATTTACGCTGATCTTTAATTTGGTCGTTTCTTCATTTATAAATATTGATTTTTATTTTACTCATCAGACGACTACATTCGACGCTACGTTACATATTAAATTAAATAAAATGTTTCAGAGTTGTCTAAAGAACTTGAGAGAACATCGTGAAAAGGCTCATTTATAAATGCAGTAAGAATATATTTTTCTTAACAAGGATATATTTTATATATTATTAATTATTAATTATTATTATTATTTAAATTAGATTAAGTTACGGGTAAAAGGATCTCAGTATAAAAAAAGTAATTTCACTATTTGATCTCTTTCAGTAATTGTGTGTATTATTTATTATACATTTACACTACTGTACTGTACTATTGTTAGTTTTTTTATTAAATTTATTATTTTTACATGTTCACTTTAGTTCTAAGTGTTAATTTTCAATTAGTGTTACAAATATTTGTGCCAATAACAGTCTTCGATCATGTTTTATTAACTATACAGGATGCTTTACGCATTTATTAAGACCTCTTTTCAATGAATTTCTGTATATTGCAAGATTTTTTTAACTATCGGATTATATTTCTATATATTGAAATTTGTATAAGAATAGTAATATAGTTTTTAGTCCAAACATATCATTTCTAAGAACACCCCTGTATAGTTAAAAATACATACCAAGTATATAACTTGAATGCCAATACGATCTTTATTAATAATAGTAATGTTTAGGATTAGAAAATTTATAACCTATGCTATGCTTTTAAAGAAATACGAATGTGTTCTTCATCTTTTACATCCAGATACAAATAACGGTTAAAATGTCTAATTCGAGTTAGTTCTTAAATGAATTAAAACTTCAAGGAATTATTACGCCTAATTGGCGCATATATCAATCTATATTCTTTTCGTTTCATTTCCTTCCACAAACAATATCTGGATTACATGACGATGCGTGGCGAACGGAGTGTCTTAACACTGGGTTCCCTCGACCTACCCTGTTAATTACGGGGTACAGATAAAAAATCTATCTCTTCTTATTCTCTGCTGTACTATTTTTAGGATTCCGTACTACAAAAGAAAAACCAAGCCAGAGGCCAATCGTGGCTTAGGGGCACAAGGTGTGACTGTAAAACCGACTGTTTGTGGGTTCGATCCCCACTCGAGGAGATGAAATATTTACTTAAATTTATATTTCCATTTCTTCGCTCTGGTGTCAAGGACAAGCGCGGCGTTGAGTTCTGCCACTCAACACGCAATGCCTCCAGAATTCGACAGAGAGTGTCTTAACACTAGATTCCCTCTGCCTACCCTGCAGTGTGCGGGATATAGCGTGAAGCTGAAAAAAAACCGATGCCTTATAGGATCACTTTGTATTTTACTAAATTAAGTAATAACCCTAATTAGATCGCTACAATTCAATTATAAATTAACTGTTAATGTATCTGGATGTTTGGGATAGCATAAATAAATACGTAAAAACTGTAGGGAGGTTTGGACTTAAACAATTCCCTCCAGATCGCATCGAATCTAGTCGAAATCTCCAATTAATCTTAATAAAATTAAAACATTTATTTTTATATATTATAATTATAATATTAAATAGCGCTATTTTTATTAATACACTTACTACACATTCTTATGGACCTTGTAGACTTCTTTGAAATTGGTGTGTACAAAAAAAAAAATACAATACGTTAAATAATTTTTGGCTTATATTTGCTTAGTTCAGTGTTATTTGTGAATATTCATTGAAGTACATAATTATTATTATTGATATTTTACATGGTAAGTATTACAGCGCGTAGTGCAATATATAAGCAATGTGTTTTTATTAAAATGTATTATTATTTTTATGAGGGATGTTATGGAGCTCCGAAAACATTAAACTGTCGGATATCCGAAATAAAAAAACTGTTGATAATTGTATAATCTCGGATTGTGTAATTGTAAATACATTTGACAAGAACTTCATACACGAAAACGTGAAAAGGCGGCCTTATCACAAACAAATGTCTTTATGGCAACCTAAGAAATTGTGACTAGAAAAATAAACAACAAACATTATTTAAAACATACATTTCTCAAACATTTTACATCCGTTTCGGAAATTATCAGAAAGTACTCGATAAACTGTAATCGAAACGGAAACCTGTAAAGTTTTCTTTTATCCATATCCAGATACGAAATTTTCCATCCATAACATCCCTGATTTTTATTGTTCTTCAACTCTGTGTTTCTTTGTGTACCTGTATTTGCTTGTTGAATATTGTGTTTTTCATATAATACAACTATTATATGTATATATAGTAGTATAAAAAAGTCACATATCTACCTACCTATAACATATAGAATTAGACGTTCAACAAGCTCAATGTTCGTAGTTTAGTCTGCAATCTAGTCAATTAGGACGTAAGTAGTTCAACATTCAATATTTTGTGAATCTTTCTAAATAAATTGTTGGTTTACTCTATTGATTTTTGTGTTTAGATTTTTTTGTCTCTTCCAGCGTTATATAAAAAACAACACGCTGTATAACAGCATGTATAATTCCTAATTTTAAAATGGTTACGATAAACAAAACATGAATAAAGTAATATCGCTTTATTTATTATTCATCATTAATATCATTTTGGTAAAACAAATTTTATCATAATTTATAAAGGACCAAAACGCCTAACGATAGTGATATTAAACCAAACGTGGACTGTAGGGTCAAGTTTCACTCGTAAATATAAATATATGGATTAGATTCTACAAGTGCAATATCTTTTTCGAGCTGGCGCAGTTCTTGCTCCATTTTCGTCTTCTTCAATATTTTTGGAATAGTATCTGTTAGCATCGGCAATTGAAGGAAAGCTTTTTGTAATAATTGCCAATTGTGTTTTAGATCCTGAGAAATAATAGTTAAATCTATAAACTATACACATGCTATTAAAATTATATTTAAACTAATGTAAGATTTTTTATAAAGAGTACTTATAAAGGCCAAAAATGAATTTTCGATCGTTTAGACAATTATATATTATGTATCGTTCATTATATAATTAAAATAAATTTAACTTACATTCAATAAAGCCTGCCTCTCTTCTTCGCTAATTAGTTTACAAAGACTTTCCTTATGATCCTCAGCGTATTTAATTTTATCCAATTCCTTTTGTATTCGCCTATTTCTGTTCATCAAATATTCTGGCATTTGTCCGAAATCTTTTCTCATACAAAATTCGGGGACTTCCCCTGATCCTTTTATTTTTTTTATGTGGCCATCTCTTGTGTCAACCAATCTGTAAAAAGCAATCTTTGGTAGCTACATATATTATTTTTAGCCGCATACAGCAAAGTAGGCAGAGGCAACCTAGTGTTAAGACACTCCGTCTGAATTCTGTATTCTGTCTTTTTCATCTTGTAAACGTAATGCAATGTACATATAGTTAAATGAATCCAATGATAGGTCATCCCGTTTCTTATTTTGTTATCATATAAACTATCAGAACTACTCAACTGGACAAACGAAAATATTCACATTTGACAGTAGTCGATCAAACAAAAATGAAATAAAGTAATATTTATGTATAATTGTTTTTTATATTATTTGTTAGTAAAATGGCTTATTTGTTAGTACAAATTCTGGCCCCGCCAGAACCCCCCTCCGCCTCCTCAATTCTTACGCCAAATTAAACAAACACCCCTTTTATGGTCGGACAACTGTATCTGTGTCATTATAAATATTATCACTTACCGTGGCTCCACAGGCTTAGGTTTAGTTTTAATCGCCTTTTTTATATTCAAAACTTTAAAATTAGTTGGAGGCCTTTCCGGTTTCTTGTGTAATGGAGCATGTTTCGGGACGGGAGGTAATTTTCCAGATACGTAGCATTTGTGATCTGTTTTCTTAATTGGTTGTGTTATACCTTGACCCCTTTTTAAGAATTGATCAGGTGGCTTGAGAGGCGTCTCGGCATAGCCAAATGTTCGACGTAACTTGGGAATTTTCATCTCCTTTAGTTGTTTTTCCAATTCGGATTCGTATCTTGAAATTGGTTATGAGACTTAGCCATAATTTAAAATTAAGTTAAACATTTTTTTATAACATCATTTTGACTTTGAATATGTTATAGATTTCGAATAACATTGATCAAATTATTAAATCTAAAATAAATCAGATCAAATTATTTGAATTACTATAATTTATATGGAAATAATTTAATTATTTCCAATTATGAAATATAACAATAAAAAAAAACATTAAATTTAAAATCTTGACAGTTATTTAAACAAATTTAAAAGAGATTTGTCATATAATTTAATATATCAAGATTTTTGGCGTGTAAGCTTAAGGCAATATAAAATAATATTATTAAAAAAAATGATATAAAAATACCTGGGAGTCTTCGGTGGCTCCGGCGGAGGTTTATCTAATATAGTATAAATAACTTCATCATGATTAATTATTTCCACAATAGACATAACTAATAAATATTACGTCCAACCCCTATTATAAAAATAAAATATAAATTTGTGCAGTGAAAGTGTTCATTCAAAAAAGTAAGTCAAATAGTATAACAATATAAGTTGCTATGGCAATCGTGCCTTAGACCGTTTCGTTATGCTTTAAGTTGCTTAAAAAGCTCCATACCTTTTTAAAGTTGTATAATGCAATAGTAATATACCAAACGATGTATAATGATTTTTGTTTTAAATCAAGTTAAAAACGTAATTAATAACCATGAAAGTCCATATAGAATATTAAGTAGCATCGGAACATCGTGATATAAGGTTAAATGTAAACATATACTAATAAATATATATTTACGTAAAAGATAATTGCTTGGCTTGCTTGCTAATTGAGTTTCGGTGCTCAATGGAAATTTCGCATTTGGAGTGTATAAAAGGAATGTTACTAAAACCCTCGTGAAGATCGAAGTAAAGATTAACACAAAGTTCTAGTGGAATGCTTTCTTCATAGCCCATTAACTGGTGAAGGAGGAAAGAATGCCTAGCCTGCATTGTTGGAATTTCTCATGACCAAAGATTTTTGTCTAATGTACGAGATACCGAAGGAATACAAGCTTTTTATCGTGTAATAATCACATAAATTAAACTTTATTTTACACGAATCAACTATTTAGTCAAGTATCTTGTAAAGAACGATACAATACTTTCAAAATAAACAATGTGCACTTTTTCAAAATAAACGACAATATCGATCAGTTACAAAAGTAATACGTAACTAATTGAAAATAGTAAATAATACTTATACTTAAAATGCTCTTAATATTCTTTTACATCTATATTTAAATGATAGTTATGTGCTAAATGGCATTTCGTATTACACCTCTGTTTAGGTAAAAAAAGCAAGTACGATACCGCATAAAAAATGATTCAAAAGCCACTTCTACAACCTGAACACTCATCTGAAATCTTTGCCCCACAAAAATGGCAACACTTCGCATAACGTCAACGACTGTCAGAGCAAATGTCATCTCTGTTGCACTAAATATTTTTAGATATTACAAATTATTGATGTATTAAAGCTTTGCAGTGCAATTGCGTATGTGCGCAGTAGCCCAGTATGTTCGTGAGGCGAGTCAGAAATGGCGTCCAAGGATGTGGTGCACTTAAGTGCATAAGGATAGGGCCTCGTTATTTGTCGAGCATTGATAATCTTGATCATGAAGAGAGACTCAACGGTTGCTTGTTGTCGTTGCCGTCAAAAGCGAAGGTAGTAATATGCGGTGGCGGGGTTATGGGCGCCGCTGTGGCCTACCATCTTTCCAAACGGGGATGGGGTGCCGAAACCGTAGTTATCGAGAAAGAGAAGTAAGTACAATCTTTGGAAAAATATCAAATTAAACTTCTCATTATATAACGTGTGAGCTTTTGTTTTTAGGTGTTTATAGTGTAGGTGGGATATTGATACAATTATATCTATTGATTTTGAGGATGCAATCAATAGGCTTGCAATACCAGGCAGCCCTTTGTTCAGGAGAGGTCCACTGATCTCATCTTATATTGTTTGAACATTTTAGGATCTTAAGTGAATTTAGTACATTTTTTCTTGTTCATAATACCTACAAAAAACAATATTAAAAAAAAATAAAAAATATGCTAAAAATTTTGATTATTAGTGAAAATTTGATTGAATTATTTTGTTAAAATAGACTTATAGGTTATTAAATCAAATATATCTTTATATATTAGGATAGACATATTTCTTAATTAATATGCAAAAAAATAGTGAATGATTACAATTGAATATTATTCTTTTATAAACTTATATATTAGTATATTCTAATTAGATAAAGTAATAGTTTCGTATTACAAAATATTTTTTATCAGAAAATGGTACTAAACTATCTGAATTAATCAGAGTTGGAGCTGGAAGCCGATGGTATTCTTCAGGACTAGTGGGTGCATTTAAACCATCTTTGGCACAAGTCCGTATAGCTCAGTCTTCAATTAGACTTTTGAAAGATCTCGAGGCTAGAGGTAGACCAACTGGATGGAAACAATGTGGCTCATTATTGTTAGCACGATCAAGGGACAGAATGACAGTATATAGAAGAATGAAAAGTCAATCAGTGTATGTACATAAGTTTAGTTTGTGTTACATCCTACTAATATTATAAATGTGTAAATTTGTAAGGATGGACGGATGCATGCTACACTTACTTTGTGAAACTTTATAGCAATATAGTTTATACATTAGAATTTCAAACACATTGGCTACAATTTATGTAAAGATTTTGTATAATTTGGCTATAATATGACAAGAAGTTAAAACATTCTGAAGCCTCTTTTGGGTTTCTAGTAGTTAATATTTTTGTTAAATTTATGCTGCATACCACATATAGGAAAGTATGCATAGGAAAACTACTGTTTAGATACTCAGCTACTATCTGTTACTACTTACTACTTAATTTTTGAAACATTGCTTGTCAACTGGTAGAACTAAATACTCTGTAGTATTTGGTCTTGTTACCAGAACAAGAAAATTAAAATAATTCTTTTCCTCAAGTGGGAATCTAACCCACACAAGTCATATGTACAGTCAGATGCTGTGCCAAGACCTTAAGAAATATATTAAAATTTTACATAATACGCAATAATGTTGCTTGATTATACATTTGTTTTAGATTTCAATAATTTTTTAACCATTGTATCATATAAATTTGTTAATTTATACTGTTATCTTTAGACAGTTCCTGGGATATAGAATGTGAGTTAGTTAGTCCTAAAAGGTGTCAGGAAATCTGGCCGATGCTTAATATAGATGATGTCCTCGGAGGACTGTGGATTCCAGGAGATGGAGTGGGAGATCCACATTTGTTTTGCATGTCTTTAATGAGAGAAGCTGTAGAAAAGGGTAATTAAATGTGACTTATATATTACATTTTCTTTGAAATATTTTCATATATATAGATACATATATTTTCTATGTTTCTATAGGTGTAGGAGTAATGGAAGATTGTGCTATAAAGGCAGTACATTCTAAAGATGGTAAAGTTTCAGGTGTGGATACAACTCACGGTTCAATAGAATGCCAATATTTTGTTAATTGTGCAGGTTTTTGGGCAAGGCAGGTAAGACAATAGATTTTTTTATTTTATTATATTATTTCATATATGGCATCTGCCATGGTCTCTCTACCAGTGATCTTCTGGTCTACCTAACTCACCGCTGGGCTGAGGTCATCGAAAGCAAAAGATAGGCCCATACAGTTAGTTTAGACATGGCAAAGACCTTTAATCGAATGTGGCATGGGGTGTTCCTTGAAAAACTTCCATGTTACACTGCCAGTACCACAGTCATCTGGAAAGCAAGGTCAAGTTGGCCTCGAAGAAACTGGAAGTTATCAGAGACAGTACTTCACGCCAAAACACCGATTGGCCCTGTATATGGCCCAGTTACGCCCCCTTATATGGAGTACTGTTCTCATGTCGTGGCAGGTGCGCCCGAGTATCAGCTTGACCCATTTGATTATATAAAGTAGAGCCGTTTGAATGGAACTGAGGAATAGCGCCCCTGCGGCAGTATTTCCAGGTCGATACGACATGGGCACCTGTAGCTACTCTGGTGTTACACGGGGTCTGTGAGCGGCGGTGATCACTTACCATCAGATGACCCGTACGCTCGTTTGCCTTGTCTTTTTCCATAATATTTATATTATTTAAAATACATAAGTATACATATTTTTTTTTTAGGTTGGACAGTTGGCAAACCCTCAAGTGAAAGTTCCATTGCTACCCTGTGAACATTATTACTTACATACTAAACAAATTGATAACTTAGACCCTATGACTCCAGGTATTTTTTCACCATTATAGTGCATCTAGTAGAAAAGTATTTAAAATGAACACCTATTAATTTTTTTATAATATATATTTTTATCCTAGTAATAAGAGATCCTGATGGCTACATTTATTTACGAGAACGAGATGGTTGTATATTAGCTGGTGGATTTGAGCCAATAGCAAAGCCAGTTTATGAGGAAGAAAGTTAGTATTTTTTTTATATAATACTAATTAATTCTTTAAGTAACTTCAATTTACAGTATATTGATATAAATGTCAATATTGAGTTTTAATTTTTAATTTTTTTCTTGCTTGATAATATAATGCAATCTTATACAAAACTGAAAAATATATATAGACATAGTTGAGATGCGTGGAGAGTGGCTTATCATGAATATTTTTTAGTTCTGAATGCCTCCCAGCGTTGTCTGCCAGAAGATTGGGATCACTTTCATGTACTACTACAGGAATTACTAAAAAGAGTTCCAAGTCTTAACCAAGCAGTATTACAAAAACTGTGTAATGGTCTAGAAGCTTTTTCTCCAGACTGTAAATGGATTGTAGGTGAAGCACCTGAGGTCAGTTTATGTATATTTCTAGTTTATATGTGTATACATTGATTTTTTCTAAGGAGTTTATCTGGAACTCATTGTATATTATTATTATTATTGTATTATAGTTTATTTATTGTTATGTGAAGATCTCAATTTTTAGACGGAACGGAAACGGAACACAATATTGCACTTGTCTCACCATACAAGGTTGCAAAATTGACTATAATATGTTTAAATATTAATGTTTGACTTGAAAGAAATCGAATCCACAACCATACATACAGTTAAAAATTGATGTAGTGTATGGACCTAGTGTCTTGACACTACTCATTTCCCGCCAAATGCTGCGCGTGAGTTGAGTTGTTGTGTGGCAGAACTCAAGGCCGCGCTTTGCCTCGTTACCAGAGCGAACAAATGAAAACATTAAATATTTTATTTCCTCGAGTAGGAATCGAACCCATAATCGGTCGCGTTTATAGTCGTATGCTATGTAGGTGTCTAATTATATAAAAATAGTTATTTGTTATTTTTCAGCTTTCTCTACCATGTGTTCCAGCGGAACGTTGGATCTAGCGAATATTAGCTATATTAATATGTTGTTTTTACAGCATTGCTAAATTCGTTAAATCGAATGTTCTGATGGAGCATATACCAACAACGACGATTTTTTTTCTTGTTTTAATTGTTAATTGAAAAGTTTTTTTTTTAACAAAATTTCAGTTATACAAGATGTGTTCATTAAAATTATTTAGCTTACATAAGGATAAAATACAGTATAGAGGATATTTTTATAACATATTTAACTTTGAAATATATATAATTATTAACTATGTACATAGCATATTACAACATATTTTTAAATTTTATTTTGTAATGATATTTTAATAAAGTGCTTCAACATTTAGTGGGATAGCCAAAAATTAAAATGGGCGGAAACTGAAAAACACAATGTCTCAACTTTGTGTTCTTCACTTTCCGATCATTTAAGTAGCAGTGATGGGCGACGGAACCAAACGCCGCGTCTCATCTTGCCAGTTTCGACCTTATTTTATTATAAATCTTTAGTTCAAGGAAACTATAACCATTTTTTTATAAGAAACTTTCCTACTTATCAAAAAAGTGTAGCTAAGATTTTTTGTGGTTTAATTAGTAAATTAATTATTGTTAAGTATGTCACTAATCTTGCCTTCTCTTTCATCCACTCCTAACACTCACCTACAAAAATAATCTAAAACATGTATTAAATAGAAATAAGTTCATTATTACTAAAACCACAATTATACAGGTGTCCAAAAATTATATGTAAGATTTGGATTAAACAGAAAAACTGTTTTTAGTGTTTTGATTGTTCCGATTATATTTTATATGGAATTTGCGAACAACGGCCGCTCAGCTTTAATTTTTTTTAAAGTATTATTTAATGTTGCAGACACATTGTTCTATCGTGTGACGCTCCATTTTTAAACGATTTCTGTTATAAAAGGAGGTTATCAATTCGACTCTATTTTTGTTTGTTACCACAGAACTTTTGACTGGGTGAACCGATTTTGAAAGTCCCATTTTCGTCCATTTTTGACAATGAGAAAATCACATAAGTCTTAAATTTGCATTAGGTACGTGCGCGTCAAATGGACGAGTAACCCAATATCACGCCAACCGATTCCGATGATTCTTTTATTTGAAAGGATACACTTCGAGGATAGTTTGGTTAGGTTCTGATTATGGGCTCCGGTTGAATTTGAACAAGTTTGTTATTTTTTGTAAAATAATATAATTATACTGTAATAGTTACAAGGGAAAACATTGTTAACATTAGTGTCAGAAGTGGATGTTAAAAAGAGGATGTTCTCATTTTCAACCGACTTCAAAAGAGGGAGAGATCCCCTATACGCCCAAATATTTTTATGTATGTTCTTGTCAATACGCCAAAATGTTAGTACGCACAAAAATAATACCTAATTAAGATTGAAGTTTTACTTAGGACAACCACTACCTACTCGTTTGAGAACCATCCTTTTAAAGTCAAGCCATCGCTTAAAAAGACCAACCAAAAATAAACCGACTTCAAACAAAGAACTAAAAAGTAAATTTAAATAAATAATAAATTTATCGAAATTTTACATAAAGTAAAACGTACTTTGATTTTGTTAAACAAAAATAATAAAAAAAAGATTTTATAATTTTATAGTCCGTGCCAAGTACAACAAACAGACTTAGTAATTCGATATTGTATTAAAGTTGTTGTAGCTTTAGCATTAGCTTGACAATAACAAACAAAATACACACACATACACGCTAATTCACGCTTTTTTTACTTAGCAGGGTAAGCAGCAAGAACATCACTAGGTAGAAAGCGGAGAACAGAGTGTCTTGAACACGAAGACACTCTGTTCCTCACTTTCCGCCATTTTCATTTTATTTGGCGGAATTCAACGCGTCGCGCTTAACAATGATATATTTATATTTCTACACGAATTTTTCTCTCCCCAACTCTTAAGCATTATAAATGTTGTAATGCTTGAAAGTTTTGCTTGGTTGAACGCTATAATCTCAGGAACTGGTTGAAATCGAAATTGTCGGTCCATTAGACCGCATGTACGAAGCCACAGGAGAAAGTTAGTTTTTTTATAAAACAACAAATATCTTCTAGATGTTCAATTATCACGTGGCTGCTGGTATGAAAACTGTTGGTATTTCCGCTGCCGGGGGTGTAGCTGAAGCCACAGTCGACGAAATTGTAGATGGCTATACTAAGTATGATATGTACGAGCTTGATATCAATAGATTCCTCGGGTTGCATAATAATAAACGGTTTTTGAGGGATCGGATGAAGGAAGTACCAGGTGAGGGTGGGAAGCTCAATTAATTTTTTTATGAGATAATAAGTAATACTTTGAGATCAATATATAATTGTGATTAGATGTGATGCTTGTTGGATATATTTTTTAAAAAAATATATTAAGTTTCACCAGTTTCAACATTTTTAGAATATTTATGATAGTCTTTCAAGTTACCTTTTTCCATATCAGGTGTGCACTACGGAATCCAATATCCGTTCTACGAGTTTGAAATGGGTAGAAATTTGCGATTATCACCAATTTATCCAACTTTAAGGGATAATGGCGCTGTGTTTGGTCAAGTTATGGGGTACGAGAGGCCAACGTGGTTTGAGACGATAGGTCAGTTAATTTTTCTATAGTTTTTATATTTATAGGGAAAATAATTAAATTCCCCGAGTGAGAATCTCACTCGCAACCATCGCTTACAGTCAGATGCGGCGCCACGACGGTGACCTTGAAAATCGATATTTCTGAATAATATACCTACATATATACATTATTATATTTACACAGATAAGAGGCCAGTCGTGGGCCGGGGGGGCACAATGTGTGACGGGACAACGGAGTGTCTTAACAATAGGTTCCCTCTGCCTACCCGGGATACAGCGTGAAGCTGTTTTATTTTATTTATATATTATAATATTTAATACAGATAAATCGCCAAGTGAACCGGAAAAACCTAGGCCTTTCAAAATAGCGCACACTAAAACCTTTGGAAAACCGCATTGGTTTGAAACAGTCCAAAGGGAATACTGGGCTTGTAGAGAAGCAGTGGGCTTAGCTGATTACTCGTCCTTCACAAAAATTGATTTACAGGTAAAATATATATTGAATTATTCGAAATTTGTGATTCTTTTGACTGATTTAAAAAATTTAAAATTTTAAAATCAGTCAAAAGAATCACAACATTTTGAGTGCTTGTAATTCGGTTATGATTTTTTATATTTACATATCATAGCTTCCCGAATATATACTATTCTTAATTATTTCTTAGTTTTCATATAATAATAGATTTTTCTTTCCTAGTCGCAAAACAGGGAAGTTGTAGATTTACTCCAGTATTTATGTTCGAACGACGTAGATGTGCCCATAGGCAGTATAATTCACACTGGTATGCAAAATGAAAGGGGCGGCTACGAAAATGACTGCAGTTTGGCAAGAATATCCGAGAATCAGTAAGTTTTACATATTTTTATATGTACACAATTTTTTTTGTATAAATAAATAATTATACAAGTTGTCTAAAAATTGCCTTAACCAGTTCAATTATTGCATACGTTCTTAAATGTATATATTTTTCCATATATTTTTTTGTGTTTAATTAATAAATAAATAATAAGAAATTCAATAAAAAAAAATACATATTTTTAGTTATATGATGATCGCACCAACAATTCAACAGACGCGATGCAAAGTGTGGCTGAAAAGACATTTACCCAGAAACGGAACAGTCACTTTATCTGACGTAACTTCCATGTACACCGCCATCTGTATACTAGGGCCGTTCACGAGGAGCCTATTATCTGAATTAACTGATACTGATTTGTCACCAACAAACTTCCCCTTCTTCACCTTCAAGGAGCTGGACGTTGGTCTAGCGAATGGCATACGTGCTATGAATCTTACACATACGGGAGAATTGGGCTATGTACTGTATATACCTAATGAGGTAAGTTTTGGTTTTTTGGTATAGTAAGGTCGACGAGTTGTGGCCGCTCTGAAGAATTGATTTTAGGTTTTTTCATTGAGCTGAGATAAGCAAACCTCTTACTGGTCAAAAGTGTGTTTCGTTGTAATGCTACTCCTCCTAGACCGTTAAACCTACTGCTCTGAAATTTTGCAAGAACGTTGTGGACGACACGGTGATACCAGCGAAGTAGTTTGGTAATAATTGTAATTGTAGTTTTTGAGTAAATGGTTAAAATGTGTCCCATAGAGTTAAGCTGTGGAACGTTTTAAAATTCACGCGCACAGATTCAACTTTGACTAACCTAACCCAGCGCGAGTGGACAAAACCGAAGATTTCGTAAAAAAATCCCAAAAATTTCGCAAAATTTTGATCCGCATCATAGCTTCGCCCAGCTCCACCTGCCGTGCACAGCATGTGGCGGATCCTAGTAATTTTAATTGTTTTTTTTTCCGAGTAACATTTCGCAAACTAACTTCTATATTTAGTTCAGAAAACTTAAATTGACGGCCACGACTCGTCCACCGTACTGTATGATTGATGTATCAGAGATGGCAATTAGTATTTAATGGGTGTTTAATTATGGTTACATTTATCTAATTGATATTGAGTGTGATAAATAATATAATGTTGTTATGCTTATCGGTCATTTAGTTCCTTTTTTTACTTGCAATATATTTTAAAAAATATATAGTTATTATATATATTTTATATTTATTTTTATATACATATAATTTGTTTTAACGTACATATTCTATTTCGGTATACATTTAGGAGGCCAGTCGTGGCACAGAGGCACACAGTGTGACTGTGAAATCGACTGGTTGTGGGTTTGATCCCCACTCGAGGAAGTGAAATATTTATTTACATTTATATTTTATTTTTTTCGCTCTGATATCGAGGCAAAGCGCGGCGTTGAGTTCTGCCATTCAGGACGCAATGCCTCCAGAATTCGGCGGAAAGTGAGGAACGGAGTGTCTTAACATTAGGTTCTCTCTGCCTACCCTGCTGTGTGCGGGATACAGCGTAAAGCTGTTTTAATTTTATATAGCAGTTTAACTGTATTTGATGCGAGTAGCAATCAACCTATTGATCTAACAGCTTAAGTAACACCTAGGCTGACCTAATTCTATAATTCCTTTAACTGTGATGCACCGAACGCAGCACCAATACTCCAATATACCAACATATAAGCCAATATACACCAATAAAAAGTTGTTTAACTTGAATGATTGAATATTTTTCTGAATAATTTAATATCTTTTATAAAAAGTTAATTATACGTATATGTAATTATACGCCCAAAGTGCGCCTACAAATATTAAAATATATATTTTTTAAATTATTTGGCCACAAGCGATAAAATAACATAAAAAGTCATGGCAGTATGAGTCATTTGATTCCAAATGGCCAGAACACCAAATCATTCTCTCTCAATCAATCATATTCTATTTTGATTAATGTACGATTTTAAATGTCCTATGTCTTAAAATCTATTTTGTAAAATTATTTAACATATTATTGCAATTGAAAAAATAGTTTTTTAATGTTGGTAAATTATTTTCCTTTTTCTGTTTAGGTATTAGATTTAGTACGGATTTATATCGTGGCAAAATGTCATCTGATTAAGGTATAATAACGGGACGCCGTTATAAGCCAATATTGGATCGCCAACATGGCCGTCCACACTCCATACATACATATAACAGTTGGTCGGTCAATAGTTTCGAATGCGCTAGCCCCGCCCATTGAATCAATCGCTTTATCAGATTACCTCTTCCTGCACTTGCGCTGTAATAGTCCTTTTGTTCTGTGACAGATAGACTTTGCTATATCTAGATTTGTAGAAACATTTACATATGGATATATATATATATATATATATATATATATATATATATATATATATATATATATATATATATATATATATATTTATATATATTTATT
>JAATLQ010027664.1:0-14743 GCA_013421005.1 Heliconius erato x Heliconius himera | reverse complement strand
ACAGGGGGATGTAAAAGTGAAGTTGCAAATCCATGTTTTAAAAGATGATTTCTTTCTATACTTAGGAATAAGGATGGACTTTTCTGTATCCCGATTTATAGAAACATTTACATAAAAATATTGAACCGTCTTGGCTTATATTTACATAACTTGTAGATCTTATAGATCGTAGGTTTCATTTGCATCTAATTTTTATTTTCATCAAATGAAAGCCCTATTAATATCAGTTTTAAACAGAAACTTTTATATAGTAATTGTAAGTTAGTCTAATGACCTAAGAGCCTGAGTGCACCCAGACCTTCGTAATTTTATATAACCTGAAAGTTTCTTTCTTACTTTCTTATAACCTGAAAGTTCGTATTTTATGAAGGGGTATGGCAGGAAGTTAACCCTGTTAAGGGTCAGGCAATGGGTTATCCATTTCTAATATTATTCCCAAGAAAATATTGAAACTAAGGTTAAAGCTTTACATTCTGCGCATCCGCGTCAAGGAAAATGAAATTTAAATGGCAATCACCATTTTAAAACTTTGGCAATTAATACGTAAATAAGCTATATATGAGTATAACATTAAAGATACTTTAACATTATTAAAGTATGCCCTGATCGTGCTTACCTGCGTTAGATGTATGCGCAGTGAAACTTTCAGGTATTATAAATTAACGTAGTTCTGGCTGCAATAGGCTCTTCCGCTATAACTCTTGTTATGATTGTTGCTTTTTTATTTTTATTATACTTATTCCAACGTTGGGTTATGTATAGCAAAAATCAACAACATACATTTTAATTATTTTATTAGGAATAAGTTGTTGAGTTCCTCCATTCAACACAACACATCCAGAATTCGGCAAAAAGTGGGAACAGAAGTGTCTTAAAGGGAACGGAGTGTCTTAACACTAGGTTCCAGGTTCCCTTTGCCTACCTCGTTATATGTGGGACACAGTGTGAAGCTACAAAAAAATTGTAAGATATTGTATTTAGTAAACGTCGTCGAACTTTCTTTCAGTTCGCCCTACACGTTTACAATCGACTGATGACGGTTGGTGAGAAGTACGGCATCAGCCACGTTGGCTACTACGCAACTAGATCACTTCGAGTGGAGAAGTTTTTTGCCTTCTGGGGCCAGGACCTCGACACCATGACTACCCCACTCGAGTGTGGGAGGACATGGCGTGTTAAGTTTGATGTAAGTTAAATATTTAGCATCTATATATTTATATAAAATACAAAGGTATTATTAGGTTAGTTTCAATAGTTAAATTGTTTATTTTAGGTTATTGTTTGTTGTCTTTTATACGTCATTTTTTCGATCTGCTTAGTCAAACCTCACACCATAACTCATGACTCGTTTTGTCTTTTCCACAAGATTTCAATCATAATAAAATAATTATTTCAAAAATCATACCTTCGTTGCTCAGAAGCACAGCGTATGTAAACGTGATGGTTGTGGTTTCGATTCTTACTTGGAGATTGGAATTATTTTCATTTCTTCGCTCTGGCAACAAGACAAAGACAAAGTGACGTTGAGTTCAGCCACTCAACATGCAATGTCTCGAAAATAGGGGGCTTACAGGGAACGGAGTGTGTCAAGACAAGGTTACCTCCGTCTACCCTGCTAAATGCAGGATAAAGCATGAAGCTAGAAAAAAGGAAAATCATAGAATCTCAATATCTAATTTCCAGAAAGACATCCCGTTCATCGGCCGCGAAGCGTTACTACGGCAAAAAGAACAGGGCATTCGTAGGCAATATGTACAACTACTGCTAACTGACCACGACCACGAATTGGACGTGTGGTCGTGGGGCGGCGAACCCATTTACAGAGATGGTAACTATTGTGGGCAGACCACGACCACTAGCTATGGGTTCACGTTTAAGAAACAGGTGGGTTTTCCTTTTTTATCTTTGTATTTTTCATTGTGACACTTTTAAAGCTTTACACCTAGTATACTATGTACGTCGAAACCTCTATTTTATACTACCACTAGCTTGAGAGAAAAAATTATGACGTGTGTGAATTTGAAGTTGTGTTCTATGGAATTCGTTTATGGTATATGTATTTTTTTAGTTTGCATTTCTGAAAAAATACATAAAAAATTGTTATATGTATATTTTAAAGATATAATTTGGCAAGAAAGAAAATGCACGTACACACACAACGCACTAAAAATAATTAATTTTATTTATATATCAGGTTTGCCTTGGCTTTGTACAAAATCTGGATAAAGATGGTGTGTCGCAGAAAGTGACCAACGATTACATTTTAAGCGGCCATTACGAAATTGATATCGCTGGCATAAGGTAATATTTACTAAGTTTTTTTTTTCATATATTGCTTTTATTTGCATTTATTCCAACTCTCCTCTCTTTTGAACATAGTTGCTATTATTATAATAAAGATCCGTTACGTTCGCTTTTATAATAAATGGATTCATTATTTAGTTATAGAATAAAATTTTATTTAATAACCACATAATATTACTAATAATGTATTCTTATACAGATACGCAGCTAAAGTGAACCTGCACTCACCTAACCTTCCGACAAAATATCCAGATAAAGAACGCGATGTGTACCAAGCTACGAGGAAATTGCACGAACCTCAACAATTCTTAGGAAGACATTACCAACCTTAAATAAAAATAGGAAATTTAAAAAAAATACTTGTCTTTCTACATCTACAGTACGGTCGATTAGTCGTGGCCGCCATGAAGTTAGGCTTTCTGAACAACGTGCTGAATTCACATTATACACTCGGGAGGAAAACAAGAAATAAAGAAACCAAATTTCTTAAATCAAAATATATAATTTAATTAATTTTCTTAGTCTTTCTTAATCTGCGCATCTACAGGTAGCTTCAGAGTGGCCACGGCTGTAATACCGTATTGTGCTTTACTTTCCACCTTATCGGCATGTCTCATCATTAATAAAAAAAATAATATCTTGTTAATATTAAGTTAAAGTATATAAAGATTTATTTAATTTTTATAAGAATATAAAGTATTTTGTTCTCCATTTAGTTTAAGAGTTTACTGTATTTTGACCATCTATTAAAATATAAAATTACTAATGATGATGGGTTTAGTCCCTTCTTTACTTGTTTTCTTGTAAATTGTATAAATAATTGCTAAACAATAGAAAAGTTATGTGTTACTAAATGGAATGTATTTTCTTATTCGTTTTATTTATATAATTTGGATTATGGTAATTTCAAATATTTAACAAATAGGCATCTAAAAATATTCAGCATTTTCTTTTACTGAAATATATATATATATATATATATATATATATATATATATATATATATATATATATATATATATATATATATATATATATATATATATATATATATATATATATATTGTGAATATAAATAAAATTAAACTTTATTAAGAATACTGCTGCTATTGATGTAAACATTGTTTTCTGAAAAATCTTAAATTTTATCTAAAGTTCAAATATTAAAAAAAAATAAAAATAAAAAGAAATAAAAGCATACTTTCCAAGATACCTTTTATTTATTCTACGTGAGCATGTTAAGTTAATAACGATATACTGCAATAAAAGAAGACATGCTTGGATCAAAGTTGCAATAAAAAACTGATTTTGAAAAAAATTTATGTAAAGCATTGATTTATGGATACAGCCAAAAAAGTATTAAAATACCTCAATTTGCATTAAATATTTTAAAAAAATTGTGACATTCCTTTTATCCATGTATGTCGCATAATAAGAACAAATAATAATTACACAAACACCTTATAAGTAAACATGGGCATTTTTATGGATAAGAATAAACTACACATTAAATCCAAAGCTCAACATTAACTACATATGCAATATTTAATCACATTCAGTTACCAAGAATTAAATTTATTTTTATTTACTTTACAATAATTTGGACATCAACTGTTCTAAACATTTATTTTCTAAAAATATGGAGTTATTTTTTTCTAATGATCTGCAAAAATATATGATCTTTAGAACTATAGAGAAAAATATATTATATTCTTTTAAAGGAATGTGTCTTTTTCTTTGCTTTGTTATAAGGAAGTACTTATATATGACAATGAACTACCACCAGACAGAAATCTGATCTAATCTGATCAGAAATAGAATTAACAAACATTTATATTACATTCACAATTAATAAATATAAATTAGGAGTTAAATATAAATTTTAAATCTAAATTACAAATTAAAGGCTGACATAAAAAAATAAAACTAAAATGTCACTAATATTATAGATAAAACAATATTTCTTAATATTACACATAAAACTCAAAACTTAAAAACTAGTTATGTATAATACAATATTTAACCACATTTAGAAGTTTAACTACTGATTTTTAACTGCTATAATCATTTAGACATTAATTTCATGATTGTTTTACTACTACAAATTTTAAAATGTTTAGGCCGACAGATGTTTATAGGATTAAAAAATCTTTGTATGACATTAATAATTAACAAATTTATAGCTGAAAGTAATATTTTAAAATCAAATCAGAATTGCAAGGTAATAAAATAATTACAATAATTATAGTTTCATTTAACAATGAATAAAATAAAATTAATACTTACAAGCAAGTTTTAATTTTATTTTGTGTTATTTTATTTATTTTTTTAGAAGAAATACTAATAATTGAATGCATGCAAAATGGCTTTCTATTTTGAATTTATTATTATTTTTGATAACATTGTTTATTATTATTGATAACATTGTTTTTACATTCCAAATAACTTTACAATGATAATATTGAATCAATGATTAAAAAGATGGTCCTACTGACCTATAGAAGTATCTTTATTAACATTATTAAAATACAGTTGTTTCAAGTTTATTCATTAGCCTTCCAAAATTCTTCCAAATTCAAAGTGAACCGGCAGGACATCTTTGGTTTTCTTTGTTTTTCTTTAATTATATCACAAGGAGAAGGTGTGCTGAAATCAAATTGCACAATATTGGTTTTTATGATCTCTTTCAAATATGGAGCTGCAACTCGTCTTTGACGTGATGACACTACTTTGCCAAATGATGAGCCTTTGCCCTTCCTTATCTTCTTTTTCAAAATATATGACATGTCAGTAATACATGGAAGCAATGGTGCAGTTGTCAATATTTTATCAGGTTTGATATCACAATCTATGAAATTGAATTTGAACAATGATTCACAAGAGCTGCTAGTGCTTAGTATTTCTTTTTTGGGACGCGGAAGTAAATCGGGCCTGTAGGGTATTTGAATGGCTTGTGTCAAATCAATCATGGTACTCTTTTCTTCTTCTATTTTCAGCCTTCTCATTTCTTCTTCTAGTTTCAATTTTTCTTCTTCTTGTTGCTCCTCTTCTCTAGCCTTCAGCATATTAGCCACTTGTTCTGCCAAGACATTTCTTATTGAGCTATCACCCATACCAATGCCAAACGAAGGTAATCGATAAGGTTGCTCTTGTAATGAAGGCCTTGCGGAAATATTAGGATTTTGAAAATGATTAAAAGGGGAAACACTTAGAGCACTGTTACTGTTTTCTTCATTGTCTTGTAAGCTGACTTTCGCCAGATGACTGTCTACCAAAGCAAACAAAGAGGTATACATTGAAGAGTCCGTCATGTTGATTAAGAATTTATTACACTAACACAATAGTAATTTAAATCATTCACTCTGTTGTTGTAAATATCACCCACAATTAATTACATGAGCACTGTTTTGTTAGGTCTATTGCGTATCTATTAGTTACTCCTCGATCAACCAGTGTCATTGATTATTCAAGTATTCAACAACAAATAGAAATCGAGGAATTGTGCATCAACCACAGATGCGTAATACTATATATAGATTGAAATTCCTGAATTATAAAAATCAATGCATCAATGCAGCTTAGTAGCTATGGTACGGTACTATAAGACAATACTTATCAGCTCTTTTTTTAATCTAAGACTAATTTTGTATATTTTTTTTTCAAATATTTATCTTGGTATACATTTTTATATTAAAATTAAATTTAATTTTATACTTATAAGGCATTCAAAACTAATTGAAGAAAATTTCAGATTTAGTATAATGATTTCACATTCACGCGTATGGCAATTACAAAAATGACATTGCTTGTTGACGTACATGCAGCTAATGACAGCGTAGTCGTGTATGTATTATCTATGTTATACCCAAGTACTGATTACAACTCGCGAGTGAGCGTATTATTGTATATGATATATCTACACACGATATATATGTTTATAACATTTATTACCGCAAAACTGTACCACACAAAACGCTTATTTGATGTCTTTCTTCTAATCGAAGTTTCAAATAAATATAATCGTAGTGCTGCTATGATATTAGGTGATAAATCCAATAGTGATAAGTCGCGTTGCGCTCGCAATGCCAGGCGCAAAATATGAACAGCTGTCGTTAAAATCTGATGCCGATGAAGATATATTTACAAGCAAACCAAAAGGAAAATGGTCTGATGTGTGTTTTCAAAAGGGCCTACTATCGCTGGGCTTGATTTTGTTATACTTTTCTTTATCTATTGGACTCACTTTTTACCAGAGATGGCTTCTAAAGGTGAGTATATTTAAAAAAAAAAATAATGGTCAATTGTGTGAATTATGTATATAATAGATAATATTACATAAAATATTAAAATTGATTATTGGAAAGTAAAATTATACTTATAAGCACCACTTAGATGACTTGAGTAAATAAATGATATTTTAAGATGGTTGACATTCTAATTGTATTATTATATTAAATGATATTTAAATTTGTAAAACAAAATACTTTATTTTGCTGGATTTATACTTGAACATAAATATTTTTTTGTATCTAATGTGTGCCAAAATTATTGTCAGAAGCAGAATTGTAGTTTGATCTTAAACTACTTGAACAGTCCCATGCTTTAAAACAAATGTAAAACAATTATCCTAATCCACTTAAATTGATAAATCATTAAAATTCTGTATATTTAAAGAATGTATATTTAAAGAGAATCTTTCCATATAAATAAATACTTTTAGATATATATTCTAACTTGGCAGTTGTAGCACAGAGGCACAGTGTCTGACTGTAAACAAGGTAGTTGTGACTTAATTTCCTACAAACATGTTTTGGTAACAAGACAATCTCGATAACATTGAGTTCTGCCACTTATTATTATTATTATGTGTGAAGCTGAAAAAAAAATATTAAGTATTTTTTTTTATTTTAGTAATATAAACATTTTGTTCAGTCAATATAACTTTTTAAAACTAGCAAAGTGATGAGTTCTATTATTTTGTTTCAGGATTTTCATTACCCTTTGACAGTGGTAATGTACCACTTGATAATAAAATGGATGCTATCAGTATTAGTCCGTGCAATACTATTCATAATAACCGGGACACCACAACTTCTTCTACCTTTCATGACTTGTCTGAGATCCGTCGCGCCCACTGGCCTTGCAAGTGGAATAGATGTGGGTTTTTCAAATTGGGGCCTAGAGCTAGTTACAATTTCTCTATACACTATGACTAAGTCGACAACTATAATATTTATATTGGGATTTGCTATTCTTTTGGGTCTTGAAAAGAAGGTATGTAATATATTTATTATGATTTTTGCTACATTTTGTATCCAGCTTCTGTTAGATTAGGCAGGTGAAACCTGGTGTTAAGTAAACTATCCATCTATTATTTCGTATATTGTGTGTTGAGTAATAGAACTCAACAATGTATCTTACCAAAATGGGGCAAAAAAATTAAAATAATTCTTAATCACTCCTCAAATGGGATTCACACCCACAATCATTACATTTATAGTCTGATGGTGTGCTGTTCCTGCGAAAATATTTTTTTATGAAGATTGTTTTAGTTAAACAGACTAGCATAAGCAATTTGCATGTGGATTGTTATGTTTCACTATTTGATATTATTTAATTTTAGTAAAAATATCTATTTATTAATATTTCCTTAATATAAAATCTAGGAATTACAGAAAAATGACTTCAATAAATCAAATAAACTAAATCTTGTGAATGATATGGTATTACAGTAATAACATATTTAATAATTAACGATTTTTTTTATACATTATATTATATTAAAAAAGTTTATATAATTCTATTATGATTTATTTCATCTGTCCCTTTGTATAAACAGACAAATAAAAGAGAAGGCTTACTGGAGAATGGAATAAGGGCTTGTCTTGTTTATTTGCTTAATAACCATAAATTAAATAAAATTTTAAATATATATTATATTCATGTGTACTTCATGTCTGTTTATACATAGTTATAGTTGATTTGCAATTCTATGAACCAGTCAAGTATTCATTATGTGTTTAGTTATATGTCATAGTGCTCATCCCACTATGACATGAACCATAATTAATATATCTATAAAGATATATTATCAAATATTGATTTAAAATCCAACCAAGAGTTTTATAATTTGAAAAAAAAAATAATTTAAACTTGATATAAGGCGATGGATTCTTTTCTCATATCTATATACAATGCCTTGCGAATTAGTTGATAATTGTTGATAATTTATTTACTTATAATAGATATTTCTTCCTGATGTGGTTAGGCAAAGCTAAGTATTGATTTTGACTTCTTATAAAATGTTTTAAAATAAGAGAAGAAAAGTGGCGAAGAAATTATTATATCAACAATATAATATAATAGTCCGTCGGTATTGAGGCTGTCGTGATTAAGCGGTATAGCGTTTGTCTGTTCACGCGATGGTTGCAGGTTCGATTCCCGTCGGATTCATGAATGATTTTAATTTTCTCACTCTGTTAACAAAGCTAAGCGCAGTGCTTAGATCCGTCAATCAAACACGCAATTCTTTGAAAGTTGGGTGGTAAATGAGAAAAGAAATGTCTTTACACAAGGTTCCCATTGCCTACTTTGCTATATGCGGTATACAGCGTGAAACTATAAAAAAAATATA
This sequence comes from Heliconius erato x Heliconius himera, assembly GCA_013421005.1. Lineage (NCBI taxonomy): Eukaryota > Metazoa > Arthropoda > Insecta > Lepidoptera > Nymphalidae > Heliconius > Heliconius erato x Heliconius himera. Next base: position 5,805 of record JAATLQ010027664.1, on the reverse strand, counting down.
TTAAACAGTGTATGAAACTAGGTGTTAAAACCATTTTACTAATTTACACAGTCGATCGACAGTTCTGTCATCTTAAGTCATGGTATTCACGGTTCATTGATCAAATGTTCTTTGAATAAGCAATACAATTATACGCTTGACAACACTTGTTCATCTCAAGGAGAATCCGTAAATTGATTTAATTTGATGTTCTGGAATTAGATATTTGGTTTTGATGATGTTTCTGATTAATTAAATGTATATTTATTAACTAAACAGATAAGGATAAAGAGATTGAGAGAGAAGAATGGTTGTGGGTTCGATTTGGATTTTGGGGGAAATGTTTTGCATTTTTTTGGTGTAGCCAAAATAAAACGCGAGATTCTGTGCATTTTAATGTATGATGTCATGAAATTGTGTGGAAAGTGGAGATTAGAGTTTCGTTCCATTATTATAAATAAGAATTAATATAAATTTTATGACATCTCATATTATAATACTTAATATTATACTTAAATGTTGATTGCTATGTTGAATTGCTATTTTTATGAAAAGATGTGCGAATAATATGTAAATAAATAATTTCTCCAACAATAACCCTAAACCCTGCAGAAGCAAATGTAAAAATTGTGTTTAAAATATTTATTATTTTGTATTTCTCATTATAAATAATATTTTCCCAGCAGTAACGACAATAAGATTAATAATTGACTTAGACAGGAAAAAGAAAACTATGATACTATAAGGAAAACGATATTCTATACAATTAAATCTGCATAATAGCGAAAATATTTCAGAATTATGTGCTGTAGTAAGCTGATTATTATTTACACGGTTGCAATTGCTTATGAAGATTTGCTTTTAGCTGAATGTAAAAGTCTATATTTATATTTTCATTTATTCGTTCTGGTGGCGAAACAAAGTGCGGCGTTGAGTTCCGCCACTCAACACGCAATGCCTTCAGAATTCGGCGGTAAATGGAGGCATTCGGATTTGATTTAGCTGATTGTAACTAAAATAATATAATATAAGGTAAATAATGTTCTGACTGTGAATGAATCTTATTTAGTGTAAATTATTTTAATTTCCACCTCTGATAAAACAATGTGTGGTTAAAGTTAACTTTTCAATCTAAATCTTAAGTTCTCTCGCATTAGGAAAGTGGTGATTGAAATATTTTGACACCGTCTATCCTGCTAAAATAATTTAGGCAATATATAGAACTATAGAATAGTGTACTATTCCATTTATAACATCTAAAACAAATTTCTGATATTGATGCCTAAATTTTAACTTTAAAATTCAAAATACGCTAGGCATATTACGTTTATTATCTTCACAATTCACGATAACTCAGTCATTACTATGTAAACTAGCTAGTTTCGGCAAATGCGAATTCTATAATTATATATTACTAACGATCCGCCTGTGGCTTCGCCCGCTATATCACGAAAGCATTCCTGTTTTTGTACTAGTAGAGACTCAGTTGCGGCTTCGGTCCCTTAAATTTATTTTTACATTTTAAATAAATAAATCAGCTTTACGCTGTATCCCGCATACGGAAGGGTAGACAGAGAGAATTTTGTGTTAAGACTCTCCGTCTCGAGTTTTAGTTTTTTAATAAAAAAACTTTCATTCATATTTATAATATTGATATGATATATTTACTGTAAAGTAAATATAATCAATTAGAACATTGTTAATTCCGAAGGTACATTGTATATATTACTCTTGATGTCTACTGAAGTGTGAATATTATGCTCTTCTTTTTTAAGTTATTGAGTCGTGCTCTACAGTTATTCCTTTTCAAATATAAATTATAGCGATTTATTATTATTATTTTTTTTTTAAGTACAAAATAACTCTTTTTCTTTGTCTGGATCTGCAAAATAGGCAATTTTTAAAGATAAGAAAGTCAGTATATATTATATGATACATTTTTAACTATATTTTAATAATATTATTTAAAAACAATATATTTCTGGTTATAAACTACTTATAAAATATCTAAGACCACAACATCGTCTCAAACTATTGAACCGTTAAATTTTGTCACTTTCACCTTCGCATACTTCATCATGTCTAAACTTCTCTTTTCACCTTGAAAATTTGATAAGCTTTGACGTTTAACACTTTTAAGTCTATTTGTTTATAATTATTTAAATAATTATTGTTTCAAATACGACTAACTGTAATCGTATCGGTTGTGGGTTCGATTCCCGCTCTGGGAAATATATATTAATTTATATATTTTTATTTCCTCACTCGGTAACAAGGTAAAGGGCGACGTTGAGATCCACCATTCAAAACATTGCGATGTCTCAAAAATTAGGCGGAAAGAACTGAGCGGATTAACTTAATACTAGGTTCCCCTTGTCTACTTTGCTATATGCGGGAGTCTATTTTATTCAATTATTTTCATATATATCAACAGGTCGTTGCTAAATGTTTTACCTGATATTTAAATTTTGTGCAATTAACATTTGAATGTTAAATAAAAACAGATATAAAGACAGAAATTATAAAGCAAATGGTTAAATTAAAACACATTATTAATTTCCTGGCATTGTGCGATGTTTTATTTCAAGAAAATAGCGTTGTTTGTTTCCTCTACTATGTTCTTTTTATCATATCTCGTAAGCAATATTGCAGACATTAAGTCTTTTATCCTGCTTCGTCGATTGTATCTTATCATTTTTTTTAATTTAATTATTATTATATGTAGTATCAAAATTATGCTATTGTCTACCACTGTATGTACATAATATGATTTTGCACTGTTTATGATGGCATAAGCACGTGTAAAAATTTTTTTAAATGTTACTATGTCATATGTAATTTTTTTTTTAAATGTCAGTATGTATGGTCTTTGGTATGATTCCTCCTTGGGTAATGTATTTATGTATTTCAAGTTTGTTCATTTTCTTGGAGATTTATTACGATACATCAACCAATGTATTAGTTAGTCGTCACTTATTCAATTTAAACTTAGCGAAGCGAATGAATGTTTGATTGTTTTATTTTTTATTAAATATTTATATTTATAATTGTGACTGTTGCGAAATTCAAAATTGCAATTGCTTTTGGGCTCAGTTTATTTCTTAAAGTATTTTGTTTGTTTATATTTATTGTATATGCATAATTTACAATTTGTAAGGCTTAAGCAAACTAGCAAATTAATATAAAATAATACATTTATTAAAAAAAACATGTAAAAATATATAAAAATCTAAATACAAACTAAATAACATAAGTTAATTTATTTCATATCAATTTCAGTCATGGTCTCTCGTCGGAATAGTACTAATGATAGCGGCTGGCCTAATAATGTTCACATACAAGGCGACCCAGTTCAACCTGCTGGGTTTCAACTTCCTACTCCTGGCGTCGTTCGCCGCTGGGCTCAGGTGGACTTTTGCCCAGCTACTGATGCAGAAATATAAGTTGGGTCTGCACAACCCCGTGGACATGGTGTTCCATGTTCAGCCTTGGATGTTCCTGTCGCTGTTGCCTTTTACTATTATGTTTGAAGGTATGTTTTATAAGTTGCTTTTTTTTAGTTTGGTGAAATATGATTAATACGCAATTAGAAAACAAATAAAAAAATGAACGAGCGGGATTTAAACCCGCGTCTCTTGGCAACCGAACAAGTGCTCTGACCATTGAGCCATACGTACATACGACATACTAAGCTATCTTTATCAAGCTAGATAGAAAGTTAAGAAACACTTGTTACAAATGATTTATTTTGGAAGCATTTCTGTAGGGAGAGATTTAAAAATTTCTGCTACATAAAGATAAGTTTAGAATTATCATTTGGCAAAAGAGAATTCTGTTTAAGTATTTAAAAAAAGAAAATTTTCTTTTCTTAAATGTGCAAATATACAAAACTCTAAATCTATATATTTTAAATAACACTTCTACATACAATTATTTTAAATAATACTTCTATACATAGGCTTAAGAAAAAAAATAATAGATAAGATTAAATATAACCATTTCTTAACTCGTGCTTTTTACTAGTGTTAGTGTAGTACGTCTATGTAGTCGAAACATCGGAAATGGCACCCCATCTCACCAACAACACCGTTGCTGGAGCCTTCTAAGTACTAATAAAAAAAAACAGCTTCACGCTGTATCTCCCGCACATAGCAGCAGGTTAGGCAGAGGGAACCTAGTGTTAAGACACTCCGTTCGCCACTTCCCGCCGAATTCTGTAGGCATTGCGTGCTGAGTGGCGGAACTCAACGCAGCGCGTTTACCTCGACACCAAAGCGACGAAATGAAAATATAAATGTAAATAAATATTTCACTTCGTCGAGTGGGGATCGAACCCACAACCAGTCGCGTTTGCAGTCACACTTTGTGCAACTTTAACTGTACTAGTATGTACTGATAATGGTTTTATTTACTTTTTATACATTCAATGAGTTCGGTCGTGGCGCAGCGGCACGAGGTGTGACTGCAAAACCGACTGGTTTTGGGTTCGATCCCACTCGAGGAGATGAAATATTTACTTAAATTTATATTTCCATTTCTTCGCTCTGGTATTGAGGTTAAGCGCGGCGTTGAGTTCTGCCACTCAACACGCAATGCCTCCAGAATTTGGCAGAAAGTGGGGAACGGAGTGTCTTAACACTAGGTTCCCTCTGCCTACCCTGCTGTGTGCGGGATACAGCGTGAAGCTAATTTAATTTTTTTTTATACATTCATTTCAGGTTTCAAATGTGTAGATTACATGTTAAAGCTACCCTCGGAGGAGCTACTGCCGACGTTCCTCAAAGTGTCTGTGGGCGCGACTATAGCGTTCGCTATGGAAATTAGCGAGTTTCTCGTCGTCACGTACACATCTAGTCTCACTTTGTCCATTGCTGGTATATTTAAGGTAATATATATTTTTTATATAATCTGTTTGTAATTGTGGTGAACGGAGTGTCTTAACACTGTGTTCTCTCTAACTATAGTAGGGTCAATTAGTGGTGGCTGCCCTGAAGATAGCTGTAGACGATTGCGCAAATTTGATTTTAGTTTTTTTTTCTTTTTGATTATTTTCTTCCTGAGTTAACAATGCGCAAAAGTACTGGCTTCAGGGCTGCCACGACTCGTCGGTCGCACTGTAGGGTATTATATGTGGGAGAAGCATTGTATTCATTTTGGTGATATTTTAAATTATCTTATATAGTTTAATAGTATACTCAGATCTTATAGGTAAAATCATGTTTTGAATTGATGATTTTAACTAGCACTTATTGTTTCTTTAGAATTAATTTATTGATTAGTTAGATCAGTTCCCTGATCTTTCACTTTCTTCAGAAGTTTCCACTTCTTAACATTTTATACTTGTAAACAGGCATATAGTGATATTTTTTTAAATTACGTAGCTTCCTGTTGTATGCCGCACATAGCAAGAAAGGCAACGAGAACCTGGGAATCTATTAAAACATTGCCTTCCCAACTTTCAGTCGAATTCTTATGACATTGCGGATGTCCTCAACGCCGCATTTGCCAGAGCGAGGAAATTAAAATATTAAATGTATAATTCCTCCTAGTGGAAATCGAACTCACAACCGTCGCGCTTACATTTGCACGTGTTAGAATTTATTTATTTCTATAAGTAAAATGATTATATTTAAGTATTTAATAATTTTATATTGTATATAGTAAAAAGAAGCAATAAATAAAATAATCTATTAGTGAAATTTGATTAAATTCTTATATCTACTTTTTAAAGGACTGGATAAAAAAACAATATTGATATCCCAATTTTATATTTCATAAACTAATTTATTATGTTACAATCGATAATTTAGTAAATACATCATTATT
>JAATLQ010027661.1:0-24377 GCA_013421005.1 Heliconius erato x Heliconius himera | reverse complement strand
GTTCTAGATATTATTTATTATGTTTTGCTTCTTATGACTGAGCTTCAGAAATGACTAGGTTGTTCCTGTTCGCCCTGATATATGTATTCCTGTATTCGGGAAGTACGTGAAGCTATTAATATAATAAGTAAAATCTTAAGATCTTGGAAGTAGGTATTACAAAGAAACATTGAATCAAGAGCATGTATCAATAACATGTTCTGTTCATTGTCGAGAGGAAAACCAAAGTTTATTTAAATGCCATTCGTTCGATATAAATCAATTCAATAAACATTGCAAATCAAAACACTCCTCAATAAACTTACCTTTCAGAAGCATTTCCGCATCGTCCGTAAGTTTAAAAATGTCAGTATTTGCACTCGTTCTGGATCTGTATCGAAGGCAGTTCTGTAGATAGGGGCGGGCGAAAAACGCTACATTTGCTTTATATAATATTTATTTTTTACACTTTAATCCGCGTATAGTATTATATGCAGAGGGAACGTTCCCCATGAACTGTATAGTTTCCAAGAAATTGCATCGAGTAGCGGCTCAACGCTGCGTTTTGTCTTGTTTCTTAAGTGAGGAAATGAATAATATATACCAAATATTAGACCAATAAATTTTCTTCCTTGCATAAACGTAAATATCAATTAATTTTACTTATATTTTTTAGTAGAATAATAAAAAAAACACATCGATGATAAGCCTACTGTAATAATATGCAAGATTCTCACAAATCACGTCACAAATACTAAGAAATCCAATTATCTCATAACTTCTTATAACTGTATTATCGCGTAAAAAGTTTTCTCGACAAATCTTATTTAGAATAAGATGAGAAACAACGTCGTCACGTAAGGAGCTTAAGTATTACCGGCGAGGCTTAACTGCAAGAAAAATGATCGATATTATAAAACGTTTAGAGAATAAAGAATGAATCATACAATTAAACTAACAGCCCAGAGGACGAACGCTAACATATCAAGTGGTTGAAAACATTAATTAAGGTTACAATATAAACAGTCGACCATCGGAAAGCTCTATGTGTAGAGTTTATTTTTCATTCATACTAAACGACAATACATGTGTTCGACTTACTAACACAGATAAGCATGAGAAAAATGAAAATAATCCAAATTGGACTTTATATGGAAGTGGGAAGGTTGGATTTTGATTAAGCGTTCGATAGCGTTGCACATGGGCTATAGTAAACATGGAGGAGAGACGCCGGCGCACCGTCATACAGTCAGTTACTGATAGTTCAGTTGAAAGCAGGCAGCAAAGAGCGCCACGCGCCAACGAGACGCGCACGCGAGCCAATTTCGAATAAAAATAATTTCGGGTGTGCCACAGGGGTGGATACTGGGTACAGTGTTTTTGAAAATTGATAATTTACATTTTGTGTCGTGGACGGAATTAAAATTTAAATTTAGATGCTGTAAATGGTAAGTTTTAATTTATTTCTTGTGTTTAATAGTAGCATTGTGTTAGCAGTCGTTTTGTTTCAATAGGCTCTAGTGTCTGTAGTACTAACTTTCATCTCGGCGCATTTTATTTACAAGTTTATCAAGTTCTAATTAAAGGGCAGTAAACGTGTTAATGCTGGCTGTAAAATTTTATGAGTTTAGCTCGAAATGTAAATTTTAATTATACATAGTAAAACTTAGTTGGGTTGTTCTTGAACTTCCATGGCCGGAGGTTTGTTTGTGTTCTTATTATCAGGATCATTAAACAATTATGGGAATTTTGTGATAAGCGGACACCGTGTCATTGTTTACAAGATGGAAAAATTTTAAACTCTTAGATTTATGTGATATCTTTGATTTACGTGTCATAGTAACCTTGTAGGGCTCATATATTAGGTATCATGAGTTCGAATCTTTTTATTTAACTTACCTTTGGTATAGAATTTAAACATCTTGGAACAAATACTCATCGACATGTTTAAATAATATTTTTAAGTTTAGAATGTTATACAATATTTTTAACTTAAATTCTGCTATTATTTATAGCCTCGAAATTTTCAAATAGCACTAACAGTTTATATGAATTTATCATTATTGGGTCACGGTGAGAAAATAAATTTAATTCTTTCTTTATACTTTTATGTATCTTCCGCATTTTTTTGAAAGGCGTAGGCGCACAAGACATATTACTATAATTCATTTCGTTCAACCACTTTTCAAATGATTCACAATAGTGTTTTAGGGTTCCGTGTATCAAAATTAAAAGAACTCTTACATTTATTGTCCGTTGGTTTGTCCGTCTGTCAAGATTTTCTTTTAATTATTAATGTACTATCTAAAACCAAATTATTTAATTACTGAAACCTTGTACGTTGAATGAGCCTTGCAATTTTTAATCTTATCTTTATAAACAAGTTTTATCAAATGATTATGATAGTGATTATTTTAGTTCTTAGTTCGTTTCTAATACAAAAGCTAGTATCGTAGTAAGTTATTAAATAAGAATTTAAATAATAACCTTAAAAAAGTATGGGTCCTTAATATTACACTTATAAAGAAATTAATAATTGTATAGAGTCCCTACTCTACTTACTCTATTTGATTTTATGTTGAATGGCACAACTTACGCTCACGTTTGTAGTGGTTATGTACATATAATCAAAATTATGGGATTTATTTATTTGGTAAGTTTTATTTGATATAAGGGCGGCGTGGCATTTCATTCGAGAATCCGTGATGTCTTCATTTTTTTGAGGCAGAAAAGGAGAAAACAATAATCATCATTAGGTCCTCTTCACTTCTTAAGTAAATTATATATATCATATTTTTGAATATATATGTTTCAATATGTTTTGCTACCGTTTCGTTACGATATAACTTTTTTTAGTATCACGCACATAGAATAGGCAGGGGGAAACTGGTGTTAAGATACTCCGTTTTGCATTTTCCGCCGAATTCTGGAGGCATTGCGTGGCGCGTGCGTGGCGGAACCCAACTTCAACAATGAAAATATTACATATTTCGTTTTCTCGACTGGGAACCAAACCCATAACCTGAACGCATTTAGAGTCACATTTTGTGCGCCCTGCGCCACGATGGCCTGACCTCATATGTTACTTAAAGTTATTAAAAAATGCTGGTACTCAACTTTGTTAGTCAATTTTGACAATTATTAAAAAAAATATAATATTTATGAATGTCCCGCATAATTAACGGTTTGCAAAAAAAATCTGGTAATTTCTTCCCTTATTTTTTATCGTTAGAGCCATAGAGTGTAAAGTAGAAATTGTAATACAACGCCGCATTTTAACTAAATCAGCTTCACGCTGTATCCCGCACACAGTAGGGTAGGCAGAGGGAACCTAGTGTTAAGACACTCCGTTCCCCACTTTCTGCCGAATTCTGGAGGCATTGGGTGTTGAGTGGCAGAACTCACGCCGCGCTTAGCCTCGATACCAGAGCGAAGAAATGGAAATATAAATTTTAGTAAATATTTCATCTCCTCGAGTGGGGATCGAGCCCACGACCAGTCTGTTTTACAGTCACACCTCGTGCCGCTGCGCCACGACTGGTCTCAACTGTTATATTGAATAAATAAAAATTGGTCAAAATATATATTTTATTGATAACAATATTATTATTTAATAAATAATAAATATGTCTTCTAGCGTGTGACTGTAAATACGACGGTTGGATATTTGATGTCTGTTTACTCGGATTCATTAATTATGATAGGACTAAGCATGGCGTTTAGTTCCGCCACTGAAGTGTAGAACGGAACTGCTGTATATGTGAGATACAGAAAACAACTTTTTTGCTTTTTAGGGTAAACAGAGGGGTAACCTAGTGTTTCGACACATCGTTCCCCATTTTCCATAGCATTCTGTTGGCATTGCGCATTAAGTGAACACAACGTCGCACTCTGCCTCGTTACCAGAGCGAGAAAATAAAACTTACAAATATGTAATTCCTCCGAATCATTCGCATTCGAATAATAAAAAAATGAAACATTGTTTTTCTTATATTAAAAGTGAATTATTATTATTATTGTCATACATTATATAAAATAAGTAATAATTTATTATGGAGTAATAATTGAGATGATTCACTTTACTACATTTTTGTGACGTAGTGGAAATTTGTCTAGTATAAAACTATTATTTAACAAGATCGTTCTTTTTGGCTTCACGCTGTATTCTGCACATAGCAGAGGTAGAAAGAGGGAACCTGCGAATCTAATGTTGAGACACTTTCCGCCGAAATCTCAAGGCGGAATCGTTGAGTAGCGAAACTCAACGCCGCTTTGTTAACTGAACGAGTAAATTTATAATATTTTTTTATATAAAAGCTAAAGAGGCCAGTCGTGGCGCAGCGGCACAAAGTGTGACTATAAAACCGACTGGTTGTGGGTTCGTTTCCCACTCGAGGCGATGAAATATTTACTTAAATTTATATTTCCATTTCTTCGCTCTGGTGTCGAGGCAAAACGCGGCGTTGAGTTCTGCCACTTAACAGGCAGTGCCTCCAGAATTCAGCAGAAAGTGGGGAACGGAGTGTCTTAATACTAGGTTCCCTCAGCCTACCCTGCAGTTTGCGGGGTACAGCGTAAAGCTGATTTAAAAAAATCAAGCTGATTTAAAAGCTAACAAGTACCTCTTAATAAAAACAAAATTATGTGTATTTTTTATTAAAATTCCGAATTTGAACCTGCGGTTGCGGTTACATGTTTTTAAAATATTTATAATATACATGTTATGTATGTTAAGGAAATCTATTTATAGCGTTTACTTAATTCATATTAATTGTTTCGACGGCAATAGTTTTTAATGTTTATTTTTAGTTGCTTCTTGCGTCATGTTGTCCTATATTGTCTGACTGTAAGAGCGATGGTTGAGGGTTCGATTCCCACTTATTTAATACTATTTTACTACTGTCATTAAATATTAGGTAGTTGGTCTAACACCGTATTTTGTTTATTTAGACTAGGAGATAATTTTAGGATTCCGTACTTCAAAGATAAATAATAGATCATTTTATGACCTGTCTGTCCGTCTATCAAGACCATTTATCTCAAAATCGCGACAATGAATATCAAATATTCTGGTATAAAAGTCAACGCATTGAAACGAGAATTTATTTATCGTTTTTAATTTTTAATAAACTTCACCGCGTAATCAAGACCTATAGGGTACTTCCCGTGGACCTACAGTTGCAAAAGGTGGCAGGAAGTGAGAGTTCATAATATAAATAAAGAAAAAAAATATGAAAAAGTGAAAAAAAGTATAACAAAGAAAGAAACAATCTAGATTTGAACTCACAGCTATGTTATAGTTGTGCAAATATGACGTCAATGTTTAACATTTTAAACAGACTTTTAACTATTGATACTTAAGAGATCATTCGAATAAACCCATTAAACATCATAGGTTATCTCTATCTTAATTTACTATGAACTATGCTATAGATATGTATATATAATTATCTGGTATTATTTATCTTATGGATTTTCTACATTTTTCCGAGAAGGAACCTTTGGCAGTAGTTAGGTGATAGGTCGCTCTGTTTTTTGTCACCAAGGAATTGTCTAGTGTCTTTTATGTTTTCTTTAGTTTTCTTAAAGATTGCACTCGGTAATTTTTTTCCCCAAAAGAAAACTGTGCAATGAAAACAGTTGTTTGTGGAAGGACTGGAAGAGACCTCCCACTCCCTGGGATGTCAACATGTTAACTACTTAACACTCGTTTCGATATATTAATAGTCTGCTAATTTAAAATGTGATGGTTGTAAGTTCTATTCTCACGCCGCCGTGGTGCAGGGGCACAAGCGTGCGCGGTGCGATTGTTTATGCTAGAGGGTACGATTTCCACTTGGGAAAGTGAAATATTTAATATTTTCAATTCCTCGCTCTGATAACAAGGAAAAGCGTGGCGTTAAGCTCCGCCTTAGCACTAGGTTCCCTCTGCCTACCCTGCTATGTGGGTAAAAGCGAATCAGTTTTTTTTTAATTTTCATTTCTACGCTTTGCACGTTGAACGGCGTGGTGTTGAACTTCCTTAGAATGTGGCCTTTTAATTAGAATTGTTTGAAATTAAGTGGAAAGGAGCGTATTATCACTAGGTGTACCCTGGTTCGGTTCGGTTTAATACAAAAATACATAGATATAAAAAAATACTCTACCTAAGAACAAATTATAATAATATAACTAATATTTTCTTTGTCTTTCATCTTTTATCTGACGAATAACAACTGTTTGACCAATTCTTAGTAGTCAACTCGAGATTTCAAAGTTCATTGTTTACTTGAAAACAATGCCATTCCATGTTTTATGGGCGTTTAATCCTTTTTTTGTTTTGCCCTAATGTGTGTCAAGCGACATTTTCCGGGTTCACTTGTCCGTACAATTGATTTGGTTTCACTTATGTAACTCATATTGCTGACGAGTCTTGTCTTACATTGTATGTTATATAGTTATATATTATACAGGGTGATAGGTAGAGCGATAAATAAACTGATACAGGTGACAGAGAAAGCTATTTTTTAACATTTTTTGAAAGAATCTTATCTTATTAATTAGCAAATATAATATAATTTAAATATCAAAGATATGATATTATGAAATGTTCTTCACTGTACCATAACGGCTTCTCTTCTCATAGCAGTTTATCGCTTGTTCTTCCTCGCTATTTTTGAAACTAGCAAGTTAAGTTGAACTCATCGCTACAATTTGTCTACCAGAGCGGAGAAATAAACATTATTTCGAATATAATTATGTGTATAAATAGGGATTGAAGACATAACCAACGCGCTTACAGTCAAACGCAGTTCCACGGTGCCACGACGGTCTTTCTTTACATATACTACGTGATAATGAAAAAAAATCAATATTTACCCACAAAAGTTATTTTTACTGTCAACACTAGTACCGTATAGTTTATATGGAGCGAACCAAAATAAACAATTGAAGTTCAACGCAAAGGTGACATCTGTCGAAATATTTAATGAAACGCTTAGAGTTTCTATACACGGGCTTGGTGCTAATAGAAAATGCGTTAGTAGTTTAATAAGAAGTTTTGTATATGAGGAAACAGGTTCAAATCCTTTCCTTTATATTAATTTCCTTCGTATGACTTTTTTATATTAAAAAAAAACTTTATTCATCTAATATTGTGAAGCTTTATCTCGTTAATCTCAAAAACTACTTTTTGAATTGATAAATTATTTTTGTGTTGAACAGTCCATTTATGGACAAATGTTACGTTAATCGTTTTATTGTACCCTTGTTCCTGTAGTCTCAGTTAGGTACTTCCGATACTTAGAATGTGTCATGTGTCATGTGTCATATACAACTCTTATTTATTTCCAATTGACCACGTGGCCAAAACTGCAAGTAAAAAGTACTAAATCCAATGATAACGACGAAAATTAACACATTTAATTATACATACATATGTCAAAGGTTCAAAACTAAGATTATATTATGATAATGTTGATTAGATATGATTATGTAAATAAATGATTTTATTAAAGCCCTTTATATCTGCTACATGAAATATATAGTAGCGCAGTGGGACAGTGTCTGTCTAAAGTTACGGTTGTGGGTTCAATTCCTATTTAGGAAAAATAATCATTTTTATTTGCTCTCCTTGGTCGCAGGTCAACGCGCAGTGTTGTGTTCCGCCACTTAACGTCTCGAAAATTGGGCGGTGCAGCTAGAACAGAGTGTCTGAACACTAGCTTCACTCTGTTTCACTGAACAAGCTAGAGAATAAAGATTATGAAACTATGAGATACAATTTTTATTACACTTCAAATTTTGACCAATATATTATATTATGTAAATTATTGTAATAAATTATTTTAATTAAATGAACTAATACAAAACCATGACTCACTAAAGGCAGTAGTACACTGAGCTAAGGAAGTCTTATATTATAGCAGATAGCTAACCACACACATTGTAAAATAATGAATAATACTCTAAAACTACAAAACAATGTTTACTTTTAGAAGTAGAGTCATATTACAGTGGAGGTTGCAGATTCACTTCCTGCTTGAAGTATTTCTTTAATGTGTCAGTGTCAGTGAAATGAATTTTCGATTTCCCTTTGCTATTAAAATGAGTAGACTCATTCTAACTTATTGAGGTGAAATGTGGAGAACGGAGTATGTTAACACTAGTTTCTCTGTCTCCCTTAGTCTAAGTATTTTTAAAATATATATATTTTTGATGTGCACTAATATTATAAAGTAAAATAAATAAACTTAAAAGTTTGTTTCGTTTTAAGAACTAATCTCGTAATATTATGTCAGTACATATAAGCAACAAGACTGACATAAAAACATAACTATATATTATGTCAGTTCGTTAGTACTTGTCAGTGAAACTATTATATGATAGTTATCGATAATTTATACAGTAAGTTATTGCCATTAATACTGTTTGTTGTTCGTTACACAATTTCTACGCAATGACACCTCGAATGTAGCTCTCTACAAACTATTCAAGGTGAATTAGGTTGAGACATAACTTGAAAGATTATCGATAGTACCTTAATATTATAATTGCTTACATATTAAATTAGAGTAAAGGTCGAAGTGACCTGAAGCCGTCGTAACGAAGGGTGCCGTTGCCTGTAAGCGTGACGGTGGTGTGTTCGATTTCGATTGAAAGGAAAGGACAGAAATGTAATCGCAAATGTAATAAGGTTAGGTACTGCCCTATTAATATTTTCTTAACTTCTCGCTTTACTCCGCAGGGTAGAGAGAATGTTTCCAGGGTTTACAGTCGCTCTGTTCTTCTATTGGTTTTGTAAAAAAAAACAATCGTGTTAATTTATGCATGTTTTAACTGCAGCTGAGTAGCGGAATTCAACGCCGCGCATTGACTGTTAAAATGGGAAATTGACCGTGACGTCCTTATTATACATATATATTTTAAAAATCCAACACTTTTCGTACACTTTGCAGTGTTCCGTGGGCACGGGTAGGACTATACAATATATATTCTATTATATAGGTAGTTCCAGGTCACCCGTCCGCAGACCAGCGACATGATGGATGCCTTTCGCATTAGGCCCGGCCACTTATTGAAAGTTATCGCGTTTCATGTTCTATGTCGATGTCGACGTCGGCTGTAGTGCTTTAGAGCGCACACACTTCCTTATGACTTAATTATTTGTTGAGTACTTTTAAAATGTAATTTAGAAGTGTATTGATAATTTTTTTTTAATTAAAATGAAAATTAAATCAGTTTCACGCTGTATCCCGCACACAGCACGGTAGGCAGAGAGAATCTAGTGTTAAGACACTGCGTTCCCTATTTTCCACCGAATTCTGGAGGCATTGCGAGTCGAGTGAACTCAACGCCGTGCTTTGCCACCATGATAAATAAATAAAAATATTCATTTTAAATAAATATTTCATCTCCTCGGGTAGGGTACGTTACCTACGCACCGCTCAATTTTCAATTCATTATGTTTTGAGTGGCAGAACTTAACGCTGCTCTTATCTTGGTACCAGAGCGAGGAAATGAAAATAATTTATTACCCTGAGTGGAAATTGAACTAACAACCATCACGTTTACAGACCAGGCCTAAAATGGTTTCAATATAATTAATTTATACCGTAATCAATATATTAACTAACGTAAAGGATTAAGGTACACGCGTATATCTGCTTCTAACGCCAAAATACGATTTGTGATTGTGGAGGAATGTTAATTGTTGTGTCGCTTAATCTGTTCGATTTGTGACAGTGTTATATATATCTTATACCTATTACACTTTATATATATTATGAAGTCGAAGAGATTGTTTGGTTAATTGCGCTAACTTCAGGAACTAAAATTAAATCAGGGTTCCCCACTTTCTGCCGAATTCTGGAGGCATTGCGTGTTGAGTGGCAGAACTCAACGCCGCGCTTAGGCTCGACACCAGAGCGAAGAAATGGAAATATAAATTTAAGTAAATATTTCATCTCCTCGAGTGGGGATCGAACCCACAAGCAGTCGGTTTTACAGCCACACTTTGTGCCGGTGCGCCACGACTGGACCTCAGGAACTGCTGACTCAAATTGAAATAAGATGTATGTCCCACAACCGACGTTTTATACCGCTGCGCTAGGGCGGCCTATGTTCAATTTGTTTTTAAATGACAAAATTTACTAGTGAAAAACAACAAAAAAAAAATACACAAAGTATGAAGAAAACCACACGCAACCGCTGTAACTAAGAACAACTAGCGACAATATCTATATATAACCGAAGTAGGTAACCATATTTCAAAATCACGCAGCAAGGCATAATATTAGCTGCATTGTCTTCTCAGTTCAGCATTCTTGAATAATCGTGAATAGTTATAACTTGTCACATACAAACGACGAATATTAAAACCAGTTCTGTTGTTCCCGAGATATAGTCAATTAAGCAAACTGACAAAATTCAGGCTTAATTGCCATTCACGGAAAAGAACATTGATTAAAACGAATGAATTAAATATTTACTGCTTCATTTATTTTAAGTGTGTGCGTTTTGATGCTTTTTTTTCCAACTTGATTGATATAATTTTGGGTACTTTAGCTTACTAAGAATGTTATAACGTTTTATTTTACATAGCAATGTAGACAGACATCATAGTGGTGTCAAGACACTCCGTTTTCCACTAATCCGAACGATATATTCGGTCGGAAAATGGACAACGGAGTGTCTGACAGAAGATAATTAAAGCTTATATAAATAGTTTTTGTACATACATTGATATATTTAAGTATTTATTTTTTTAAAGTGTAATTACGTCGTTGTTGCGCTATATATGTATAACAATGAAATAAATGTTAAAGCTTAACTATAAAATAAACGTATCTAAAACAGTACGTTAAATATAGAAGAAATAACAGTTTTTGTCTGGTTCCGAGCAAAATAACAATAAACTGTGAGTATTATCGCTCATATCATCCTTACACTATATGATAATAGTCAAACCCACTCATTAAGACATAAAGTATGAAAATTTTGCTCAAAATAAAGCAACCTTGTGAAGTTATGTGAGTGCAAGAAAATGACTGAAATGGACCATACATTAGTGTTCTTTTTTGTGCAGCTTTACGTTGTGTCTCACTGCTTAATAGCAGTGTAGGCAGATGGAACCTGGGAACCTTGCGTAAGGAGACTCCATAACGACGCTTTCGTTTACAACGTTTGATCGAATTCATGAGGCATTGCGTGTTGAACGGTCGAACTCAACGCCGCGCGTTGCCCCGTTACCAGAGCGAGCAAAATGAAAAAAAAAAAAATCCCCCGAATCGAACCCACAGTAATCGCGTTTACACCTTGCGCTCTTATGCTGCCACAGTTTCAAATTTCAGATTTTTAGTTTTAAATTAGACAGCCCTGGATTATACTGGGCAGCTTCACGGTTTTTCCTGCACAGCATATTGCATGTTAACTGAGAGAACTTAACTCTACACTTTCTCTTTCCGAGACTGTAAAATGAAAATAATACATTCACTCTAGTAGAAATCGAACCTACAATCATATACACCATGTGTTATAGTGGCCAATATACAACAAAATATACAAAAAAATATCTAGCAAAACAGATATTTTTAACCGACATAAAATCAAATCCTAACTATCCTTCCAATAAAAATATCCAATAAAACGAGACAGTTAAATTCCACTTTAAATAACTTTCACTCAACAAACACAGAATCTGGTATTAAAATTGACTATTTATTTAGATATTACAGTTCCTTGTACATAATCAAGATAAAATATTCATACGTAGTGTATATTTTTGCTTTAAAAGCTTGGTAAGTTGCTTAACCGTCTTTTATGTTTAGTTAAGTAACATTTTACTCGGTTGTTATAGTACTGGTTAGCGGCTTTGACGGCTAGGACGAGGATCGCGAATTCGATTCCCTTCAGGAGTTAATGTAATGACATAACCAAGATGGGTAGCCAGAGGGAACCTAGTATTATGACACTCCATTCCTTATTTACCCTGAGTGAGAATCAAACCTATAACCGTCGCGTTTACAGTCTCTATAATATTACTGAACAATATAACATCTGTTGAACTTTCGTTGCGGAAGATTTCCGAAGACGAATCCTGTGCGTATATATCAATGGTTTACATGACATTTAGGTCTGTAGGAGATGTCCTTATAATTATAGTAAATATGTGTGTGTGTGCGTGTGTGTGTTTGTAAAAGTGTGTTCAAAAATGATTAAATAGTAGTTAATGTCCCCTACATTACATCAGTAGGTGAGGTGTCCTTGTAATTCCAACGGGAACGGAAAAAAAATGTATTTTCCATCTCCAAGTCCACAGAAACAAAGCGGGCAACAATTCGTTAATACAAAAACATACCGTTTAACTTAATTTATAATAAATAAAAATGTTAGTAGTTCCAATGAAGGAACAATTAACCAATTAGTTTTATTGTAACGCGTAGGAATGTTGCTGTAAATGTCGTGCGCTTATATTACAATTGAGTGTTTACTTTCTATTATACAGAACAGAAATCAGTGAACTCTATATCGGTATTTAGATTTATATCTGTATATATCCATAACTGATTGATTTACAGACAACGCATGTCTGGAATGAAGCGGCGTAGAACGCTGAAATTTGGTTTACAGGTTCCTTACGGATTGTGTTTAAAAAATATAGAATTACACTGCGTAGTGTCAAACAGTCAAGACACTGTTCACCATCGAGCCTGTCGTAGCGCAGCGGCACAGCGTATGTATATAAACCCGGATTATATATATATAAACACGACGGTTGTGGGTTCGATTCACACTAAGGGGAATGAATGTATTTTATTTCCTTTCTCTAGTATCAAGACAAAGTGCGAAATTAAGTTCAGCCATTTAACACATAATGTCTCGAAAATGTCTTGGGTGAACGGGGTGTCTTAGCTCAGCATATCAGGCAGAGGGAACCTAGTATAGGTTCCCGCTGCCTGATATGCTGAGTTAAAAAAAACACTCCGTGCTATATCTATGGAAATTACGTCACACTAGTATCACTTTCTTACATTTTATATCAATACTGTACTTACGTAAGTTTAACGATTGTAACTATTATACAAAGTAGCAAGTATCTACAGCTAATGCGTTTCTAACTGTTCGATACCGTATCCACTCCCACTTCCTGCAGGAAGTGTTATCTAAATTAACAAATCGTAGATAAATAATTGTATTAGAGACGGATGTTTTTTTTTAAATATCTTTGTATCTTGTGGCTTTTGATGTTGAAATTTAAAATATGTTTTTTACTCCGATTTTAAAGCTTTAGCTTATTGAAAACAAAATTACGTCCGCATTTTTTTTTGTGTGAACTTTGTTAGCTTTTCCATGCTGATTCTATTTCTGCACGCAGATGCGTTGCGTTTTGTTTTTTTAGATTCATCTGTATCCCGCACATATCAAGGTGGGCAGAGGGAACCTGTAGATGTCACTGCAACATGACACCCATTTTTTTCGTAATTTTAATTTTTAACATAAAGGTAACTTCTCAAAAGAACTTATACAAAAACACAATTTTTTTCCGTAAAAGGCTGTATCAATATAAGTAAACAATTAAAGTAAAAAAAATATTATATAGGAAAATTAATGATTAACAACAATAAAATAAAAATGCAATAAAATAATTCAAATTAGATTAGTAGGATTGAGTACAAATATTTCTATGTGCTCGTTAGTGAGAAAGCTTTCCTATAAAAACCCGACTCGAATAGGTTATTGAGGCTGTTGTGGCACAGCGGTACAACCTTTCACTGTAAACTCGACCGTTGTGAGTTCGATTCCCGCTCGGTGATATGAATTATATTAATTTCTTGTGGTAACAAGACTAAGCGCTATGTTGAGTCACCCCACACAACAAAGTATGTAGGCACAGCGACAAGTTAAACAATAATAACAATAAATTATGAATAGTTTCGAGAAAAAAAATAATAAAAATAGCCAGCGGGATTCGAACCCACGCTTCCTAATTCCAGTCAATATTTTACAATCGTTGTAGTCCAATGATTAGATACAACTCGAAGGCGCCACATAAATGCATTAACACATATTCTCATACTCCGAATAAAGTCCACTCGAGGCGGAACCTAAAAAGATGACTAACAGAGCGGCGATAGACTAATTGCTTTAGCTTATTGGAAAACACTGACGTCTGTCCGTGACTTTGTAGACCATTGTATTGAAAATTTTAACGCTGTATTTGAACCTACATACTTGAACGCCTTGGAATGTCTATCAAGGCAAATTTTAAAAATAAATCATAATCATTTTCTTTTCTAATTTCCTAAAAATTTCCTAAAATAACACTTTAAAAATATTAAAAACATATATAGAATTAATGCTAAATTGAGGCGGTCGTGACACAAGCGTGCGACGATTGTAGGTTCGATTTCCACTCAGAGGAACGGGAAGTGGATAACTGAAGTGTCTTAATGGAGAACGGAGTACCTTAACACTAAGTTTCGGTTCCCTCTGCCTAGCCGGCTATTTACGGGGGACAGTGTATATATAAAAAGAATTCTGAGTTCGCCCGAATCTAAAAAAAACCGCTCATAATCAAATACGGATACAACATTTTTTTTTACTAAAACCTACAAAAATCATCGGTTTCCATACAAATAATAAGCTAATTAACGTAACATGTTTAACCTATTCTCAATAAAGACGTATTTGCTCACAACATTCAGTTCGAACACAAACACATTAGGAACTCGGTAATCAACGCAGTGTTTACCTCAATTATATTGTTTGCATTATTTTTTTAATTCTGTGACGACAATTAGCAAAGGTCTTTATTGAAATGGAAGATTTTTATTATTATTCAACTTCTTTTATTAAAATATGTTTTTTTTATGGTTGGTAAAAAAACTGGGAACATAGTGTTAAGACACTCCGTTCCTTATTAAGACACTTCCGCTCCCAAATTTACGATGAATTCTGGTGGCATTGCGTGTTGAGAACTGAACACCGGGTTTTGCCTCGTTACCAGAGCGAGTCAATAAAGATATGTACCTATATTTATTTCATTTGCTTGTGTGGGAATCGAACCCACAACCTGTAGTGCTTACAGTCGCGCTTGAGTGCCCCTGCGCCACGACTTGCCTCTCGAACCTCCTCTTAATGGAAGATTTTTTAACGTATTTTCTTATTAATGTATAAATAATGAATCATGATTGAAGCCTGCAGTATGTGTTGGTTTAAATGGAAAGTGCCTCAGTAGAGTTATTTTTTTAAGTCGCATTTTACAGTTTTATAGCAGTAGTTACGAATCGGTTTGTATAGATAATTATAAATCAAATGGCTCGAATGCCTCCAAAAAACTATTAAATGTATCGTTACTGTACCCATGTAGAAAAAATCTGTTATATTTATTTTATGCTTAAATATATTATAAATCTCTATGTAAATTTCTACAATTTTACAGTTGTGCATATTGAACGTACATACATACATGAAGTGTTAAACACATTATCCATCTTTTTACCCAAAATCTGGTAAAAATGTTAAGTTTGCGGAAAATCATTTAATATGTCAATATTTGCTCTATTTGGGATTATTTAATGTAGGAATTTATAAACATCCGTAGTATCGAGTATCGTGAATAAATATTGATATATCTGTACAACTGTGCAAGCTTAAAAGACAATCCTAACAAAAAAACAAGTACATTTTATCTTTTATTTTTTCCGTTTCCATTGGAATTCCTCTGTCAGTACAGCCGTATTGGCACGTCAAATCTCAGCGTTCTACGCCGCGTGGTTCCGGCTGAGAAATGAGTGAAGAAGGAGTTGTGAAGAGTGAGTTGAAATGTTATCGGTATATAATATACCGATAACATTTTTTTTTGCATTAAAAATAATTTAAAATTATTTGTTTAGAAGAATTGAACTGACAACTATGCTGGAGGAAAAATCAGATATTTACAACTGCGCCACGATAGCATTCAAGAGAGTGTAAAAATAAGTATACATCTTATTTTAAATTACCTACTCTATCCAGTTTGAGATCTCCGACAGAAAGACAGAAATAACTATATAAAATAAAATAAACTTTACGTATTTTGTAAATGATGCTCTGTTGATGATAGATAGTGTCAAGTTTAATAGGTGTAGTGGTATTGCATTTGACTGAAAACGCGTCGGTTCTGGGTTCCCACGAAGGGGAATGAACTCGCTGTGACAGA
This sequence comes from Heliconius erato x Heliconius himera, assembly GCA_013421005.1. NCBI lineage: Eukaryota > Metazoa > Arthropoda > Insecta > Lepidoptera > Nymphalidae > Heliconius > Heliconius erato x Heliconius himera. The sequence goes on along the minus strand of JAATLQ010027661.1, from coordinate 8,218 downwards.
CAAAGCGAGGCGTTGAGTTCCGAAACTGCTTTACGTCACCACCGGTAATTAAGCAGTGCTTGGAAATTGATCTAAGAGTGGTAGCCGATACGGTTAGTAAATATTTAAATATATATATATTTTTATATATAAGCATTTTCTTTTATAATTTAACTCGTGATAGAGCTAACTTACAAAGCAAGATATCATATGAATATTTATATAAATGTACTCCCCCTTTTGTTAAAAAAAATGTTTTGGTTGGCGGATAAGGTTGCATTTAACATAGCCAGAAATGTCTATATAATAAACAACAAGTTTTCTGTAATTGTAAATTGTGTATGTCTGTTGAATTTGAACACACACCTGTCGCGTTCAGTGAAAACCTAGTTGGACTATGAGGGTTTCTATTTTTAAAAACTTAAAAAATAGCTTCCCTCTATATAGCAACGTAGGCAGATGGATATTAATGTTAAGACACTCCGTTCTCCACTTTTCTCTGAATTTTCGAGGCATTGCTTGTTCAATGGCGGAACTCAATGCTGCGTTTTGCCTTGTTACTAGAACAAGTAAATAAAGATATTAAACAATTCATAAGAAAGGGCGTTTTGAACATACAACCTTCACATTAACAATCAAACGTTATCGGGCATTGCACCACGATGGCCTCCATCACCAGTCCGGGCTAATTTCTACATAAAAAACATTGCCTCAATTAAGAATCGAATCTACAACCATGACATCTAAATTTCACTTTCAACTAATATAAGCAAAATGAATTACAGTGCAAATATTAAATGACAACACCGCTAATCAAAAATAACCTGACGCAGTCAAAAAGTATAAAAAAAAGCTATATTTAACAATCTGTCATGCTACGGATCGCTTACAGCTGACAAGCTTGAAATCTGTGACAGACAGACAGAAATAAGATATAAGGGAAACGTAAGATAAATTAGTATTTATATATACGTAGCTATATGTGTGTATGTATGTTAGAAGATAGATGCTAAATGAAGTTGTTCTTGATAAGGTTTTTGTTTTTGTTTGTGTGATCTTTGCAGGAGAGGAATTAATTGTTGTGACTTCAAATCTAATGATAAAAATAGGTTCCAGCTGCCTAACAGGCTATGTAGGTAAAAGCGTGTAGCTGTTAAAGATATATTAGTATAAAGTTAATTTTTCCTATCTAAGTGTAAAATTTTCTAAAGCCCATAAAATTGACGCCGTTATAGAGCAGGTGAACAAGTGTGCGACTGTAAATACGATGACTGTGGGTTCGATTCCTCCTCGGAGAAGTTAAATATTTAATATTTTCATTTTATCGCTCTGGTAACGAGGCAAAGCGCGACGTTGAGTTCTGGCACTACGCAATGCTTTCAGAAGCCGGTGGAAAGTGAGCAACGGACTGTCTTAACACTAGGCTCCCAAGTTCACTCTACGCTGCTACGTGAGATACAGCGTGAGACTAAAAAAAAAAATATTTTTTTTTTGTTACACGCTACTATTAAATTCTTTCACTTTTTAGAACACGATAGTTCTCATCCAAAAAACTAAGATATATACAATTAAATATTCCCATTAAAAACGTTAACTGATATGAGAAGAAACTTTTACATTTTATAATAAATCACTCTGTTCCATTTTTCGTCTATTTTTATAATAAAGTTAAGAAACTAACTTTTATTCTTCATTTATTGGTTGCAGTAGGTAGAAGGAACATAGAGTTATGGCCTTAACCTAGTGTTTTTCTCTTTCCAGTGATAGTGAAATCACGGCCACGGTTTTGCTATCAGATTAAGAAAAAGATAATATAAATATATTATAGAATTCGGTGGCTATTGGTGAGCAGAATTGTCATAATAGGATTGGAGTATCTTAACACTAGGTTCCCAGGTTCCCTCTGTCTGTCCTGCTACATGCGAGATATAACGTGAAGATAAACAAAAAAAAATAATAAAAGGTGAAAAAATAATAATTTTTAAATTTTTTCAATCAAGTGATTAGAATCCACAACTATATTTCTTGTTTACGGAGTGTCATATCACTGGGTGTCCTCTGTCTTTTCCATCAGATGCTACACCGGTGTATCATGATTTACCTCGATCACTTCATTATTATCACAAAATCAAAATATTTTATTCTCGTAACGACTTAACATAAAAGTTCAAATGAATTATCTTTTAAACATCTTCATTTATCACGAAGCTTCTGTATAAAAAAATGATTTAAAAAAAAAAAGATAAAAAACATATCCCTAATTTGTCTCCACCTCTATTTTTATTTACCCAAAAAAAACTTAATTATAGACCACACAATACGGCAACAAAATATAGGCTTTTACAGTGAATTTGGAAAAAATATCCTATATCATTGCGATAAGATTGAATTTTGACTGATTTTACTTTATTTTTGTAGAGTTCGAGTGTATAAAAATTAAGGGTCCATTCGAAAGAATGACGATTCATAATATCTCTTAATAGTGTGTAAACTGGACTTCTATCGAAAATGATTCTACATGACATACAAAATTAATCTTTATTTCAAATGGGTAAAGGTCAAATTAGTTTTCTCCAAAAATGATAAGAAAAAAAATTTTTTTGGTCATCCAAGGTGGTCCTTTTTTGTATATCACTGGAAAATGACTTATTTAGAATTTTATAGAGCTGATGTGTTTGACAGATTTAAAACAATGGTTGTTAAAAAAAATGTTATGGATTGAGGTTCTGCTTTTGTTAATGATGTAAAACTATTGAGATGTGCTTTTTATAGTATTTTTTTAAGTTCACGCTGTAACCCGAACATAGCAGGGTAGGCAGGGAGATCCTGGGAACTACTTAGGACACTCTTCTTCCATTAGGACACTTCCTTTTTCCAATTTCCGCCGAATTCTGAAGGCATTGCATGTTGCGTAGCGGAATTCAACGCCGCATTTTTCCTCGTTAATAATTATTAATTTAATTTCCTCGAGTGGTTTAAGTCTGTATATATATTTAGAAACACATTACCCTCTATACAAAATGTTTTATTCGTACAAAAATAAACAGCCTATCTGGCAACGATCACCTCTATTTATATATCAGCGGAATCAATCGGCTTGCACTCGTGTAAAATTGTTTTTCTACTTTCTTTTTTTAGTTCAAAATGTAGAAAGATGGTGGTAAAATAGTGATTAAACACTTTGCTATTATAATTTATATATGTTGGTCGAACACTGTCTCAATGTAAAAGAAATAGTTGTGGGTTCAGTTCTCACTCGCGGAAATGAATTATTTGTTTTCACAGTGTGGATAGTATTAGAGACCGGTAGCTCTATTCTATAATGTACATATACATTTTTTATCGCGCGACAGGCAGAGGGAACCGAGTGTCCTCATTGCGCCCAATTTTTGGAGCACTGCGTGTTGAGTATCGGAGCGCAAGCCTGTGTTTTGTTTTACATGATTTTTTTCACTATCAAAAATAAGGAATCAAGTGGTGGAAATCACGTCACGCTTTGCCTAACCGAATCGGAAAAAAGAATACCTATAGAGCTAACATAATCATTCCCCGGTGTTTGAATCGAACCCACAACTCACATGTCCAGGTTCAGATTCCGTTACCGAGGGACTGACAAACAATGTACAACTGGCGCGGCGTAGAACGCTGAAATTTGGCATGCAGGTTCCTTGGGGAGTGTAGCAAAGCGAAAGAAGCGAATGATTTTTTTATTTTAGAATCGAAGAAGTCCGCGCAACCGAAGTCATAGGCGATCACTAGTTAAAAAATAAAGATTACTCAGAATAAAAATTTGAACGCCATTTCGTTACCACCACGTCTAACTACGTCACTATTGGGCAATACTGTAAAATATCAGATCAATATTTAAACTTTCTTCATCAGAGATCAAAGGGCGATAATAAATATTGTGAAACGTAATAAATTGTATTGAACGTGAAATATTTCAGTTTTTAAATATTAGCAGACGCGTGTTCATATAATATTACACAATTATATTATGATTGTTAGTTCAGTTCTTATCGTGTATGAGTGTGTGGTTTCGAAGACCTGTGCCGGGTTCGATTCCTGTTTCATTCATATTTTTCACATGGTATTAAATTATATCTAGAAACTGAATGAAAAATGAAAAATTACATTTCTTTGTATAAAAGTAGTAAAAATACAGTCAATAAATATACTGTGTCGGGACAGCGCTTGACAGTAAGCGCAGTAGTTGTGGGTTCGTTTTCCACTAGGATTCTACAGTTTTTATATTTCTTTGCTCTGGTAAGAAGACGTGTGCTACCACTGCCTGCACTGCCTACCCCGCTGTATGTTGGTTACTACGTAAAACAAAAAAAATCTGAGAAGTATAAAAGATGTAAAGCACAGACTAATATAGAGCAAGTGTGTTAAGATAACAAAAAAGTCTAATATTATCATCATTTATAACGCGGCTTAGAAAGAGATATTGTATGTAAGATAAAGAAATTTTATATGGAAGGTATCCTAACCGGCTTATTTATAAATGTATTATTTTTTAGGCAACAAAAGTTCTATTATTTTGTATATATAGCTTCACGCTTTTTCCCTAGCGGGCTAGTGAGAGAGAACGTAGCGCCAAACACTACGGTCTCTACATATCTCTTTCCTCGTCCCAAATTTGTGTACAGTTGTCATAAAAAGGGATACAAAATTTTTGCGTCACGTCAAGAATTCAATTATTCATTTTCTCAGCTTCCCGCTGTATCCCGCATGTAGCAGAGTGGACAGATTGAGCCTAGTATTAAGACGCTCCACTACTCCATTTCCGCCGAATTCATTGCCTATTGAGTAGCGGAACTCATCTACGTGCTTTGCCTCGACACCAGAGCGAAGAAATGAAAATATTAAATATTTCATTTCGTCGAGTGGGAATCGAACCCACAAACTGGTGTGGTTCGCAGTCATACGCTTGTGTCACCGCACTACACTACACGATTAGTTTACAACTAGCACTTATTGGGTTACTTTGTTTGGATGACACTATGATTTATTTATATAAATTAATATATTTTTTATTTATTTCAGAAACCCGAATTAAAGCCGTTTATATGTAAGTGTTGTATAATTATATTCAGCTTCAGTTTTTTACAGAGTAGATAGAGGGAACCTAATGTTAAAGCACTCCGTTCCTCTATTTCGCCATGTTTAATTTTGTTACCAAAGTAAAAAAACGAAAATAGTCCATTCTTTGATTGGAAATCGAACCCACAATAATCGTACCTTGGACTACCTACTAGTAAATATATAGAGTTTGTGTTCATTATATTCGTCTTATTAATATGTTTTGGAATATGTTTTGTATGAAAAAAAACCTGTTTTAGTATCTTAAACTATTAATTATTTATAGTTTCACGTTATTATTATGCCATATGTAGCGGGATATGCAAATTTAAATTTAAATTATTCTATTATATTAACAAATACAGCTATGTATATATTTATACAGTTGCTATAATAATATATATACATATATGGATATAAAATCCATACCGCTTTGCAGTCTTTTATTTATATTATATTGTACGTGGCGTCGGTGGTGTAATGGTCAGCATAGTTGCCTTCCAAGCAGTTGATCCGGGTTCGATTCCCGGCCGACGCACACTTTTTGTTATTTTCTTTTAAATTGTTGACACTAAGTTATTTAATAGAATTATTATTTTATTATTAAGTACTTGTTACTGTATTTTTGTTCGATATAAAAAAGTTATTTAAAAATATATGAATTGATATTATAATGGGAGAAAGAACTTAATACGAAAGTATTAAGTTTATTATTTCATTCGTTAAGTTTATTACCTTATTGATAACATACTTTGTAGCCATAGTGGCTATTACGACGGTTGTAGGTTCAATTTCTTCTCAAGTCTCATTGCCGAGTTAGACCACTTACGCTTAGTTTCCCGTAAATTTGGCCGGAAAGTGGAAAATGGAGTGTCTTAATACTGGGTACACCTATATAACTTACTAGGTGCGGGATACAACGTGAAGCTTAAATAACTTTTTTAAACTCAACCTAAGTTATACTCTCTTACCGTTTCTCACATACCATGATATAATAAAGTTAAAACAAGTTTTTTCTTATATTAATTACATATAAGACTAGAACTGGATATCCTAAGAATGTGTTCCGGTAGAAAGGATCTCATCTAATAAAGATACTTCGCTGTCACTGAAGGATATTAAAATGCGGTCAAGCGTAAAGTGAATTAACGAATGGAGGGTTTCGTATGGTATTTATTTGATTAAGAATTAGAATTTGTATTTAATTATTTAGTTATATATGTAAATATGGAGATCGTTGTGGCTCAGTGGCAGAACGTTTGATATTATTTTAATTAATTTTTACTTACACTGTATTCCGCACATAGCAGAGTAGGCAAAGGGAACCAAGAGACCTAGTGTTAAGATACTCGGTTCAGTACTTTTCTCGCTCTGATAAAACAAAAGGCAGAGTTGAATTCCGCATATCAACTGGCGTTCGCGGGATATGGGGAACGGAATGTCTGAACACTAACTGACCTCTGCCTATCCTATTATACGGGAAAAAGCGTTATGTTCCTTTGTTTTTGTATGTAAAATGTTATTGTATCTATATACAAATAAAAAGGTAATGGTCTGTTCACACATTTTTAATTGCTCTCACGTTTTTATTCAAGGTAGTCTTAAAGTGTTATCTTTACCTTCACAAGGACATACAGAATAGGAAATAGATGTTCCATACATTTATGTATGGGCTGCAGTCTTATAATTAATAAAACATGTGTTAGTTTGTTTGTTTGAATTACTTATGTGAGCGTGGCGAAACACGTGCTGCTATTTTTAGCAACCGTGTTCTTAATTTTTGTGGCTTTTCCCGCATAGGAGAGTAGATAGAGAAAACATAGTGTTAAGACAATCCGTTTCCCAAGGTGTACCCAATATTTACGATATTGCATATTGACTGGCGGAACTTAGCACCGCAATTTGTCTTGCCAGAATAAGGAAATGAAAATAAATTATTCCCCTAAGTAAGAATCAAAATTACAGCCACCTTCATGATGTAATTGCTTTTCTGTCCAAATTCATAAATACAAAATAAAATTATAATTATATTTTTTTAATAAAATATTTATTTAGATGTATATTTCTATGTGTAAGACCGTTATGGCGCTGCGGCACAGCATCTCACTGTAAGTAAACGCGACAGTTTTGGATTCGATTCTTACGCGAGGTAATGAATTGTTTTCATTTCTTAACTCTGGTAACTGGACCAGGCGAGTTTAGTTTCGCTATCAAACATGCAATTTCTCAAAAAGTGGCCGGAAGGTGTAGAACGGAATATCTTAACAGTAGGTTCCCTGCATATCCTGCATTTAGCGGGATAAAATGAGAAGCTATATATACGATTATATATGGAACTCAATTTAAACAGGATACTGTTAACCCCATAGATTTTGATGACTTTCACTTTAGACTTCTAAGAAATATCGTCAAAATATTTGAGACAAAACCTTCCAACCAATCGAAGTTTTCACGATGCTTACGTCATATGGTCAAATTGTAAACGATTTGGGAATCCCCGCTCGCAAAAATCTTAGGGAGATCGACAATTTTTTTTAAATTTCTGATGTAACAATGAGAAATAATAACTGTATTAATACTCCGCCTGAGATAGTAAAGTTATAGATAGGATTCCGTAACCCAACACCGTATTTCGACTACTCAGATTGAGAATGCGTTGTAATCACAAGCAATGTACCAGTTAGTTTGAAACATCTTGTTCTCCACTTAATTTAAAGTGACTTTATAAAGAACAATTGTACTGGAGCGCAACACAACGCCGCACTTGATATCACCAACCTAATTAAATATTTTTTAACTTAACCCTATTTAAGAATGAAACCTAGAACCACCGTATACGACTATATATTTTGTAACTATACCACACTATATTTCTGAATGCATTACTAGTAAACTGTGAACAAATGTTTTTATCGCTTAACCCTACAAGGCACCCAGTGCCACATGAGGGACATCCAATTTAATCGTTCCTATAATTATAAAACTAGAAGTAGCAATACCTCTTGACATCTTGATAGAAGCTACAGATATTTAGCAATGTTATAGCATGGCTCTTTACCTAATAATATCATTCATGTATTAGTTATAGCAAATGAAATGCAAAATTTGAATGAAATTGAAACGTTGCTCATTTGTTGAAATTAAAAAATATTTA